>JAAAQI020150010.1:0-26202 GCA_011800005.2 Stichodactyla mertensii
GTGGTGTATATTATGATGGGGATGGTGATGCCAATGGTGATGGTGATTGATGGTAGTGGTGGTGTATATTATGATGGGGATGGTGATGCCAATGGTGATGGTGATTGATGGTAGTGGTGGTGTATATTATGGTGGTGATGGTGATGCCAATGGTGATGGTGATTGATGGTAGTGGTGGTGTATATTATGATGGTGATGGTGATAGCAATGGCAATGGTGATTAATGGTAGTCACGAAGGTGATGATGATATGTATGATGCTGTTTTCTTCCACCTACCATAATTCTGCAGATTCTGAGATGTATTCTCCATACTTGTTAGTAACTCTCCTCCAAGATGTATGTTGGGCAGACTACTCATGGATGATGGCCGAGAGCTGTTGCCAGGTTTAAGACGAGCCAAGTGTAGAGTAACCTTACCTGAAGTGCGCTGTAAATCAAATTATTTCCTGTCAATACAGATGGACAAGGTGCAAAATATAATAGATACTGGTACTGGAAATACCTTAAGAAGGCTGGCTGCTACATCTTGTGTTGCATTTCTAAGGTCTTCTCCATTAACAGAGAGGATCTGATCACCAGGGAAGACATGACCATCATGCTCAGCTATACCACCTTTAACCTAAATGTGTTAAAACAACAAAACGTTTAGAGTGTATCATGCACTTCTTGTTACGTGCATAGAGCTGCACATCCAGCCAGTTTTGTTCATGGTAAGTATTTGAAATGGCCATAATACCTCCCCCCTGTGTTATGGCTCACTCTGCACCAGGAGCATGAGTTGGTTGATTTTGGAACAAAGTGTAACATGAGAAACTACTTACAACGTCTGATATGAATACACCTGTATCATTCCTGTCAACAGCAGAAACATAAAAACCAGATCAGTTCTATCCCGTTTTTGCCAATGAAAGATAACATTTCTCTCTAGTCATCTCACCTTCTCCCAACAATACTGATACCCAGTCCTTGGCCGGGCACTTTCATGAGTTCAACAGTGATGTAATCAAAAGCGTCTGTGAATTAAGAAAGGCAAAATATTGGACATTAACCCTTGTGGTCAGGGTAACGTCATATCTCTATTGTTGCGACCTGTACCGTATGTTTTCTTCACTAGACAGAATAGAAAGATTTAGCAGACTGCGCGACGCCAAGAGCCAAGAGAGCGGAGCGAGCGCGTTCTTTTTCATGCTTGTGTCATCCTCTTCTAGGTTCACTTACTCAACGGAACGTCGTTCTTAGCTTTTTCACGTCCTGATGAGAACGTGAAACTAGAAAATGACGGTTATTTTTCGTGCGCGTGCCGTTCTCTTGAGGTCGTCGTCTTTGCTAAATCTGTCTACCGTTATATGAAGAACAAGACACCACGCCAATGAAGTTTAGTAATACATTACCCCCACAACATCATCGCTAGTAAAGCTAGCTATTACATCTAACGATTATTATCAAAGAAACTCTTGCCTTCGTCTTTAAATTGTGATTCATCACGGAGTACTTTGAGTCTAACGATGGCTGGCGTCTGACGTAACGCGTTGATAGCCATGTCATGTGTTGCCTCGCGTAAGTCCGCCCCGTTCACCTGAAAAACGACCATGTATCAATCCATCGGGATAATTTGACGCGTATTATATTGAGAAATAAAGAGCTACGCCCTCCTTACATACACAAAACCAGGACGACCCACACTTACGTTTTGCATCGGCGTAGTTTTCGTATAAGCGGGAAATGCACGTGTAAGGAGTTAAAGTACAGTAGAGTACGGAGTTACAGTAGAAGGTACAACATACTGTTACACTGAAATGGCTTTCCATTGTTTTCGTGTGAATCAACTTACACAACAGGTAGCTACAGTTACAGTTAAGTACGGTACCGCTGTAGTACGGCTACGCATTTGTATCCGCTTTACTAAACGTTATACAGCTGAAAACGAATACACAACAATCACCTAGAGAAACGCGTTTTCTATCGACGGAGGTTTTCTTTAGGTACAGTAATAGATGCTTACTTCAAGTATTTGATCACCGGCCCACAGACGACCATCTTTAGCAGCTGCACCATCTTCATATACCTCATGGATCACTATAGCACCCTGAACATGTAGAATTGTAACAGATAAATATAACACCATAAACGGGAATATAAAGTTACACAGGATAACAATAACAGAATAAGAACTATTTTACGCGAGTGGGAAGCGTGTTGAATCGTGACCGTTGAATGGCTTCCCATGTGAACCAATCAAAATGAGGAAAAATGCACACCATCCAATCACAGTGCTTGGATATTTGGAAACCATTAAAGAGTCATGTGACCTTACGTTACCTAGTCATTCAGTCAAGAATGAATTATGTAAGAATTGTTTTAACACTTGGGACGCACCAATAAAGTGTCTGCACCTCCAACGATACTCAATCCCAGGCCTGTACTTCCTTTGGGAATTTCAATCAGGCATTCTTGACCGGGAATAATAGGAGCATTCCGGGGATCTGGTGCTGGAGAAGAGGTCACACTGACTGACACTGAAGATGATCCTGAAAAGAATTCAAAATACTATTAATTATCACTAATGACTTCTGGATTCTATATTAACAGCTACTCACCTGGAGAAGCTTTAGATGACGGGGGGTTGATAACTTCTTCTTTGACTTCCGGTACAGATACTTTAGGTGCTGCCTGAGGAGGAGTATTAACGGGCTGTTGTCGCCTGGCAACCACTAAAGATACGTTACCGTGGGTCTTCTTCAAGATGCTCACAGCCTGTGGAAATATTTTTTGTCTGAAGTAAGAAAAGGCCGTGAACTCTTCCTAAGAAAATCTGTAGTTATTCTACCTCTGCGTGAGTGAGTCCAACGACAGCTTGGTTGTCGACGGCTATGAGTTGATCACCTTTCTTTAATCGTCCATCCTGTAAGAAAAGGGCAGAAGGATATCATGACTGCGTGAATACGGATTGTCCGATCACAATACTGAGAGGCGGTAACGTTTAGTGGCACGGAACGGAAAGTCACGTCCGTAGTGTAAGTTTCTCACAGTAAACTGAATATACTCTCGTAAATACATAGCCCATAATCAAGTTATGTTGAACTACTATTATTAATCTCCAATTTTTTTTCAACTGTTAGTCCCTTAGCAGCGTGTTTAACCGTGCTTCAATACAACAACGGCTGTTGGCATGACGCGCAGAGTGTATTATGGTTGGACGCGAGAATATACATGGAAATCATTCACAATACACGTAAGTAAATAACTTTACAGAAACGCTGAACATACCAAGTCTGCCGCTCCGCCCTCCATAACGCTCTTGACACAGATCCCAGTCTCTCCTTCCCTGAATCCCGGTCCTTCGACCACAGCAAACCCAAGACCAGTAGGTCCCTTCAACGAGACAACAACGACAGTTAACAAGGAAAACCATGATAGGTGGCTTCGAGTTAGGTTACACAATTCGAATACGTCATGCGCAAAAAAGCGAAACTCGATGCGTGTAACACGAAGTGCGCGACTTGTAACGTGAAATGCGCGAGTCACTGCGCGCAACTCGATGCGCGTAATGCAAGTTTCGCGACTCGATGTGCAAAAGGTGAAGTGCGTGACTCGACGCGCGTAACTCAAAGTACATGATGCGTTGCGCAGAGTGTGAAGTGCGTGACTCTAAGGGTGGAGCTTGGAGTGCGTGACTAAATGTCCGTGACCAGAAGTGTGTAACGTTATATCAATCAAAAAGCTATTTAAGAAAAACTTTTTACAAACCTTGACGATATCGATATATTCCACGTTTTGTCCCCCAGAAAGTTCAGCCAGTAAGGTAGGTGAAACAACCGTCTTTGCAGCAACAGGCGGTGGACTAGGTCTAGCAGCCGCTTGTGACGTCACAGGACTCGGTTTAGGACTGGGTTTAACTTCCATCATTCTGCTGGGGGTAGTTTCTGATGGTTGGACGTTCAAAGGCTTGATTTCTAATTCTTGTGAAGCGCCAGCCCTCGCAAGATACTCGGCAGCCTCACGTGATCTTCCGAGACACAATTCCACGTCAGCAGTCGTACTCTTGAGTATAGCAGAGGCCTGGTAATGAGAAAGACCTCTCACTGAGATCTGATTGACTTCTAGGATTTCATCACCCTGCATAATCCGACCGTCCCGTTCTGCAGGTCCTCCTGGCTTGACGTCAACGATAAAGATTCGATTAACAGCTGCTCCTTTACCACCAGCGATGCTTAGCCCTACCGTAGATTAGAAAGGCGGTTTACTCGAAAGTTTAAACTACTTTAACCACGTCTGCACACTTAAATACTTCACATTTGTAATATCTTCTCTCTTTTTTTCTCCCTCTCCTAATTTTAAGCATGACATCTTGTAATTTTATAACTTAAATTGTATATATGTGTCTCAAGTCTCTCAAGAAAAAAGAGAGTTTTAACAGACCTAAACCCTAACCTTATACCGGCTCTCACGGCCACCTACGTATCTATCTCCCCAGCATCCATCCTATTCCAATATTCCTCTGTCACGCTTTGGGGTTCTTACCTAATCCTGTATTGCCCCTATGTAGGTTCACTATCAGATATTCTCCCGTTACATCTGGATACTTTCTTTTGAGTTCTCCTGCAAAACGCCAATCAAGCATTAAAAATGAGTAGCTTGCAACACAACACGACGTTAAGTTAAAAAGTAATTCTTGTTCGAGTCACCAAATTTATCCCCACATTTTTGAAAAAATCCGAGTTGACTGCGATCTCTTGAAATCAAAAGATCAATTCAATTTCGAGGAATTGTATTATCCTTACTTAATCTGTCGTCCTCCTGAACCGAACCGCTGGATTCGGCTAAAAACATGACGTCAGAATCTCCTTTGGTCACGTGTTCAGTCACGTGTTTGTTGGTTTCAGATGCCAGGTTTTTGGATGGGATAGGAATGTGTTTTTTGAAGTCATCTTCGTGACGGAAGGTTGATGAAGGAGATTCCTGTGTTGACCTGGAGCTCAATGGTGTGATTGTACTTTCAACCTATTGAAGACAACCAATACGGTTACATTGTTGAAACACGTGAGATGAAGCGCGCGCTCTGATTGGATGGACGAACGTTTTGACTTAGAGGACTTGAAACAGCGTCCATTCTGGTCCGTCTTGACAACGGCAAATATGGCTTAGCAAATTAGATAACCAAGACAGGCAGGACTACCGTACCATCTAAATTCCTCTTGAGCAAAGTTAAATGATGTTTGTACATTGACACTGAATGAAAGAAAGAAATGCGAAAATGAAACAAAATAATGGGAAACAAGAAGAGAGAAGAAATAGCAAAGGAATAACAGAAATAAAAATATGGAAGTCAACCTAATAGTTCGGCGTGCAGTGTCGACAGAAAATAAATAAAACTAGCTATAAGTTATAGATATTATTCAAGCAGCTGGTCAGATAAATGAGGGTCGATCCTTACTCTAATAGGTATTCGAGACGTTTATTTTCATTTTGACCCAATACCGTCTGAAATATTGATATTCTCATCTCTCTATCTTAAAACATTGTGTGTGTTTATATACAAGAGAAACCAAGCAAAATACAATTGGAAAAACTTGAAATACATGTAAGAGATCGATACTAATGTTATATTAATAAGAGGTTGCAAAAAAAATATTTTACATTTACGAAAATTCCGCAAATACAAAACACGTTATTTCAACAACAAAATCCACCTGTGATTTAAAAAGATATCACGAATAAGAATAAAAGATTAAAGCTAATTACACAAGGAAAGTTTGAACTAGAAATAATGGAAAGCTATAGTGCTTGGAAATGAGGTTATTCCGAGCGAAAAACCCTTGGAAATAAATTCGGAAAAAATTAATTTCCGACCTCGCTGGGATTTTTGAGTTAATATCATCGGGGAAAAGTTGAAAGAACTTCTTTGTTTGATTACCTTTTTCAGAAACTTATTCTGAAACTTGTGAGCCTTTGATTTACCGTAGCCAAAGGGCATTGCTACGCCACGAAAATACAGCGACTTCACAAGAACAAGAATGTCTGGAACTCTTCAACTCATGAATTTCATTAAGGGAAAAAACTTCAAAGGCTAGCACACTTAATCCTAAAAGCTCGGCCACTGAAAGTCCTTTAGAATATATTAGGTTACGGCTCAGACACAGAGACCTCTTGCCAGTACGCCGAGCTGTTAATAATGACAAGTAGAGTCGAGAAGGATCTGACGTAGAGACTGCAGGGTTGTTTACAAGACAAAAACACGAATAGGGTCAAAGAAAATCAGGAAAAATACGAATGAAAACACGTTCAGAAGTAAGATGAGATTTTTGTTCAAAAATAGGGTAAAAAGTCGAAGATGTTCTCGGACACAAATTCACCGTCTTCTCCGTCTATTTTTCGTCGGCATAAAGCCTTCAACTCTTTTACCTTGGCATCTATTTTCTTTTGCCGATAATTTTATAATCTAATGGTGTAAATTCCAAGTTGTGTGGTAAGCATCCCCTGACCACAATAAATGAATCGTGTTGCTATGGGAACCAGAGACAAAGCCACCAAAGGCCGACTCAATAAATGAATTGGAGAAAACCTGGGCACAAGGCTGAACAAGTCTTTACGACACACAGGCAGCCCAGTCACTAGTTTGTAGTTCATTAATGATTACTATGTTTTTAGGAGAGAAGCCCGAGTACGAAGTTTTAAGACACAGGAAACCCATGAAGGTTTGGTTTCCTGACACAGGTAGCCCAATACGAGTGCGGTACTTACATTGCTTAGGTTGTCTGTATCAACTTGTGTATCCACGGCATGTGACATGGATTTGACTACAAATCGCACAGGGTTTTTAGCTTGTCTGATCACTTCCACCGCCTCATCGTGATATGCATTACGAAGATCGTGTCCATCCACCTAAAAAATAATATTCATAGTATTAGCTTCGGTTCCCCCATCCGTCCGTCTGTTTATCTGTCCGTCGATCTAATTGCCTGTTTGTCTATCCGTCCGTGCGTCCGTCCGTCTGACTGCCTGTCTGTCCGTCCGTCACTCCTAGTATAGTTTTTACTGAGTTAGGAGTATACCCATTAAAGTATTAAAGTATTAAAGTCAGTCTGACTGCCAGTCTGTATGTCTGTCCATCTATCTGTCCGTCGGTCTGACTGACTGTATGTCCGTCCATCTATCTGTCCGTCGGTCTGACTGACTGTCTGTATGTCCATCTATCTGTCGGTCGGTCTGACTGACTGTCTGTATGTCCGCCAATCTATCTGTCCGTCAGTGTGACTGCCAGTCTCTCTGTCCGTCTGTCTTACTGCATGTCTATATGTCTGTCTGTCTTACTGCATATCTGTATGTCCGTCTGTCTGTCGGTCTGACTGCCCGTTTGTCTATCTCCCTGCTTGCCTACCTGTACAGCCCTTCCTCGGATCGCCCATCTGCTTGCCTGCCTGCCTACTTGGTCGTCTACCAGTTAGTTGAACACCTGTATTTCTGCCTCTTTGTATCTCTGACACCACAGGAATTTCTCAGATCCAAACTCACCTCAAGAATTTGGTCCCCAGTCTTTAGTATCCCTAACCGACCGGCAGCACTGGTCTCCAGGATATGACGTATATAGATCCCTTTCAGGCCCATTCCCCCTGGCCCTGGTTTCCCGCCAACAATACTAATACCCAGTCCACTATCTGGTTCACGGTTCAACTCTACGACTCGCACGCCGTCTTCTTCAAACGGGATAACAAATGGAGTCATGTAGGAATCTTCTGTCTCTTGTTGTGGTGTTGACTTTTGGTCGTCTCTCTTTCTGTTGGCAGAGTAAATTTGGTATGAGTGGGTTACCTGTGTTAGCATATGAGTTACATTATTATAGCAATAAAATGGATTTCGCTATGAACCAATCGTAAAGGACCATGAACCGTTTAATCACGTTGCTATGACATTATAACATTACACATAATAGCATGCGTAAAGAGAAGCTCTAACTGTACGAACGTGTCATGACATGACCGTGACGTGACAGTGCAGTGGACAGACAGCAATCAGACTGGTTCGACGGACAACCCTGGTTAAGTTTAGTTGCAGTCTGCATGGAATACATTATGAAGTCGTAATGGTGTATTCAGTTAATAAGACAAGGACGTATGGCTTAGACTTGCTACAAGTCGTAATCGCTTGTCCGTGAATACGAGCGCGAAGCACAGGCGAGCCTTGAAAGTCTGGCTTTACCTGTCTGGTTGGTTTTCTCTCGTGTAACCTTGAGAATCGACTGATGACGTAGAACTGTCGTCCTCATTGAAGGATGTTGGTGATCGCTGTACCGCACGCTCTGGTGAAACCTCACCTCGTATGACCGAAAACCTGAATGAAAAATGGAATGAAAATGAGAGGAAAAAGTGGAAAGAACGAAATGAATGAATGAATGGAAGAAAGAGAACATAAGTAAAATAAACTGGACATATCTTCAAGAAATTAGTGTTGTAGGTAGATTACTCACTCGACATCTTTTTGAAGAGACTGCTTACGAAGAACAGATCTGAAAAAGACAATACATAATGTGAAAAGATGTACATACAGAGAAGGTTATTGTTGGTGATGTCGATGATGACGATGCTTGCTATGATATGACGCCGATGATATGGCAGTGATAACCTTGATGATGGCTAGGACGTCAATCATGGCTAAGATGGTGTCGATGATGACGGCTATAGTAACATCACTGATGATGACATCACTAATGGCTATGATGACGTCATTGATACTGATGATGAAAATACTAACAGATAATAAATGTGAAGGTTCTTACTTTGAGCCCTTGTTGGACAGTCCAATCATACTCTGATCGTTGATAGCCACGATGTGATCCCCTACACCAATGCGATTATCACGACCAACTGCTCCACCTTGTAAAACTGACTTAACAACACAACCACACCCGTCTGGATCACCCTTCAGCTTAATACCTACAACGAAGTAATATCGATCATTCCCGAGTGATTATTGATTTGTGACGTCAAATTCGTTAACCTGTTAAAACAACAGTTGCATCCATACATATTCAGCGCCGGACTTGTACTTGGTACGACTAGATATCGATTATTTTGAGTGATTATCGATTTGTTATGAAGAATGGACCCTGGAAATCTTTACAGTTCCATTATTCATTTGTGAATGCTCTTTGATTTTATCCTATTCCATTCATTTTTTAATCATTTATTTTCTAGTCTCACCTAGTTTTCCCACTTCCTGTCTACGGATAGTGATTGTCTCCATACGACCCTTGATAGAATCAGGTAGATTATCTAAATCCATTGAATCACCAGAGAACAGCAATGGGGGACCAAAATCAAACGTGGATGAGGGCTCACTGCTGCTAGACTCAGAATCACTGGTCTTGTCATGTTGACTTGTGTCTTGAGAGAAAACAGAATGTGAAGTTACTAATTACATTCATCTGAGCACAACATTTTATCCCATTTTATCCCCATCTATTCGTTTACATTACTTTATTTTCTCATCCCATTCCCACCTCAATTGTTTCTTTCTAATCCCATACAATTCCTATCTATTCATTTCTACCTCTATTCTTTCCTATCCCATTCTCAACAATTAATTTGCACACCTAGATTATCCCATCCCATTTTGTCCATTCATTTACAGGTATTTCTTACCCCCATCCCATCCCATTCCATTCCATTCCCATCCAATTCCCATCTATTCATTTACACACCTATATTTTCATTGATACTGATATCAGCTCTTCCCTGTCGTTCTTCCTTGTCCAGTTCTAGCAAATATGGTCTGGCAGAATCAGGTGGTGATTCTCCTAGATTACTCTCTTCATCAAAGTCATCTGATATTGGGATTGGTTTAGCTACGCCTATCATCACCTCTCCTGTGACATACCAATACGATAAAATAAATATTCAAATCTTTTTCAATATAGTATGTACCAAGTCAGTGTAAACATAGAGTGGTTTTTAATAGGAAACGCAACACGTATGGTACCAACTTACAGCAGGTAAACAGTACAGTAAGATAATTAAAATGGAAACTTGAATATGAATATGAATTATGAATATGTCACGTGAAAGCCTTAAATCTACTATAGTACAGTAAGATGTATCACTGATATGGCTTATGTTATTATCGTGTGAATCATCCAATTCAAAAGTGCAGTTTTGGTTATGGAAAATTAAGGTATAGTTACCAAATTACTGTATCTTTTCTCACTCTTGTGAAACACCTCATACTCTTTCACTTCAGTGAAACTTTCTACATTATCTCTGCCTCACCTTTCTGGGTTCCTTTGAGGGTCTGTACGGCATGGTCAAGTGATGCATGCTCTAGATTAACATCATTAACAGACATCAACCTGTCACCTGGGTGTAACCTCCCATCATGCTCTGCTACTCCACCTGTCACTAGACTACGAATTACAATAACTGTTTTCTCAGGATTCACAGGATCCTAATGTCACAAACAAAAATTCAAAAAATAAGTAATTCATCATGATATAGAACATGGTAAAATGCTAATTGCCTCTTACAATGAAACTAGCCCTCCCATAATTCTGTCTAGTCCTCTCCCTGTGAAGTCAAATGTTGTCTGCTCTCTGTCTTCCCCGGAAAGTCCTACTGCAACCTAACTCCTGTCCAGCCTTACTCCATGAGAAGTCCTACCTGATAGTCCAGGATACTGAAGCCCAGTCCTTTATCTGCCTTCTCAAGTTTGACATACTCAACTTTGTCTGACCACATGGACTGACCACTGACTGATGCCGGGGTTGTGGGCTCAGGAACATCTGGATGAGATTCTACACCAGGAACTGTGTTAGAAGATATTAATAAAATATGTTTTTGCTCCAATGTGAATATGATCTGCTGAATTATTTAGCTACTGCCATTTAGCTATTAGCTACTTTTTATTGTGGTTTAAGGTTGCAAAGAGTTCAATACTGTTATTGTTAGCAATAACAAAGAAGTTTTCATGTGACTGTGAAAAACTTGTGGTACAGACATCACACACTGCGACCATGTCAAACCATCTTCATTAGATAAACAGTGATCTTGCACACTCATGGGCGGATCCAAGAATCAGAGAAAGGGGGGGAACTTCTACATTGGAGGAAGCTCCATGACAAACCAGAAGTCTAGGGGGGGATCCTAAAATAAATGGGAAGCCATGGCCTCTTGAGACCCCCCTAAATCCACAAACATGGACCATTTAATCAAGGTAGTTTCAAAGGATCATTCAAATTTGTACCCCACATCTTCAATTGAATGCCACATGTTTGACCAGTAAACTGATGTATGGAAAGTGGTCAGTGCTCTCAACGGATATCAGAAGCTGGGACATTTCACAACTACTAGTGGTAATAGCTAGTGGTAATGTACTGCAGGAGAATCTACAGAACACACAGTTGATGTAATATATTCATAAATTCTATTGGGGTCTAATGTCATTCTATCCTTTGTATTATGTGTCGTTCATTGTATTTCAATGAATGTATTACATCGACTACATGCTCTATAGACTCTCCCAATGTAATACTTTTCTACCATCTTTACCTTCCTGTACTTGTATTCTGCTCTCTGACTCCAGCTGGTTGGTTGGTAACATATCATCATAATCATCTTTTCTTCGAGCTACAACCAAACGGAATTCAATTGGTAGAGATTGTATGAGGGTAACCACTTCATTGTGACCCAAGTCAAGCACTCCAATACCATTAACCTGAAAAAATGTTTTTAAGGTTAAAAAACTCATAAAGCTTTGGTATACCTGACTTTGCTTTCCTAGGAAGCTAATGATTTACTCATATTTTAATCCATCTTAAGGATTTCACTATTTTGTAACTTTCTGAGACCATCTGGTCTAGATAAAAGTGAAGACCATCAATATATGGTACTTGTTTGTTCAAACAAGAACAGACAAGGGGGCTCACATGTCTTTCATCGTGCCTCTGAACAGACACACACACACACATAAAAAAAAAGATTGTCATCACTTTAATTAGTTCATCTTTTACCTCAATTAAATGGTCTCCTGGTTTTATTGTGCCATCCAGTCCTACTGGTCCTTTGGGGTTAACTGTATGAACCTTGTGCCAAGGTGGTGAACCATCTGGAATACAACAATGCATTAGAATGAAGGAATGAACAAATGAATGAATGAATGAATGAATGATGAATGAATGGATGCATGAATGGATGCATAAATGAAAGAATGAATGAATGAATGGATGGATGGATAGATGGATGAATTAGAAATGGAATGAAGATGCTTTCAGACTAATCCCTTTGGCAGCTCTGACACCAATCCATCTTTGTACATCCTTTAATCTTATTACCATGGATGGATGGAGCAATGGATGGATAGAAATGGATGGTTGGGATATCAAGTAAAAGGTTGAATGGAATATTAATTTTAAACAATTAATGTAATAACTTAGATATATTCTCACCATGTGGATACTGTGTTCCTTCTAGACTTATACCAAGTCCACCAGTTGGACTAATTTTTTCCATTTCAGCAACCTTAACCCCAAAACAAAAGAATCAACCAAGTTATTAACTTAATTGTTGAACACAACAAGACGAACACAAATGACAAGAAAACCTACAAGCTACTAGTAACTACAGCAGACTACTTACAAGTATTTCAACATCATCACCCAAAATTGTTGAATAATGTTGTTTGATGGCTTCTCTATCCAGGGTTTGTAGTTCTGAACATTACAAAGAATACCTTTCACAAAGAATCTTTCTCTACACTAAATATTCTTTAAAATGAATATGATTGCCATGAAAAGCAACAGGGAAAAAAAGATGAAGAGAAAACATTCCAAGAAATGGGAATACTTGATAAAAATGAAAATGTTAAAATTAAAAATGAAAATGTACCTTTTTGCAGTTCAGCTTCTTCACTGTCAGCCTCTACTTCTGTCACTTGAACGCTGGGAACTACAGGTACAGGCATCACATCAGATCCTGGTAAACAAAATTACAGAAATAAATTCCTGGAAAGCCTTGGCAACTTGCTTCAAACACTCATGAATAATTAATGAGCATTTCAGCCTATCAAAAGCCTCAAATCTGTCACATGCATGAGGCTTTAAAACTGGTAAAGTCTTCATTTTGCTTTTCTTTTGCATTTTTCATTAATTAAAAATATTGTTAAATACTTGAACGTATTTATGTGCTGTGTTTGAAGTAGTTCAATAAACTTGCAGATCGTGCTTTATCAGGTCAAAAACCACTCCTGCTCATTTATTAAACACTACTTCATAAATTCTTGGTTTGATGTCATAACTGCCATCTTGGATGAAATAACAATAGAAATAAGACCAAATCATTTGTCAAAGTCATCCAACATGGCTGTTATGAATTGTTATTTTATTATCAAAGGAATGCAGACTGCAAACCACCTCTTGAAGAAATTTTAGAAAGGGATGTTTTTACCAGTATTTATTTTATGACGTGGTTTCAATTTCATATTCTGTTTCTTTTGGATCAATAAGTAAGTCAAGGTGGTTTTGAAGGACTCTACAAAGTGATCCTGTTCAGATACTTACTCTGTGATGTCTCTTGGGAGTCTTGTTGGTTATTTTTAGGAATGTGTCGGGCAACTTTTATTTTCACCACTGGTCCTGTTTTCTTCAAGATTTCAACAGCCTGTTGATTATCTTTTCCATGTAAACTTTTGCCATCCACCTGTCAAAAGAATTTAAAGAATTATCTTTTACTACTACTTTTGTTTTTATAAATACCTATTATGTTCTAAGGTCGTACATTCTGCAAGGTGCTGTTCAGCTTCTTGGCTTGTTTCCTTGGTCTTTATATATTATGAGACAAGACAAGAGTACAACATTTACCTCGATAATTTGATCATTAACTCTCAATCGCCCATCAGATTCAGCTGTACTTCCCTCTATGATGCTTTTTATAAATATACCAGATAACGGATCTGACAAGATAAAGATGCACCATCAGACTGTATCATCATCATCACCACCATCATCTGAATTGATCATCATCATCACCACCATCATCTGTATCATCATCATCATCATCACCATCCTCTTCCTCATCATCATCACCATCATCATCATCAATACTAAAAGGCCACTCCATACTTTCTGTATCTACAGCAATCAATGACCATGCAAAACTCAAATGTTGATTACTAGTTGTATTGACAAAGGGGAAAAAAACAGACCCTGGAGAAAAACCATTATGTCAAGAGCTTATTAAAAGAATATTTACAGCTTGCATCCTATCATCATCAGACATACCTTTGGTATTTTCTCCTACATAACCAGCAATAGTGATTCCTAATCCTTTACTCCCTTTTTCAAGTTCAATGTCAAATGTTTCCACATTTTGGTCTTCCTAAAATTGTACAATAAACAACATTACATATTATTATAATACCAAAAGTGTACAATCAGGACACAAGCCACACCAACCCCCATTCTCTGAAAGGACCATACCTCATTAACAATAGGAACATCATCAGATGCAGTAGGCACCAGCCTCAATATAATAAGTTTCACATGTTGATCAGCTTTACGCAGCACTTGTGCAACTTGTTCACTTCCCATTCCACCAACATTGACATCACCTATCTGCATGATCTGATCACCTTCTCGCAGGTGACCATCCTATGAAAAAATATCACTTGATCATTAAATCATATACCCCGTTCCTAAATATTTTGCTATGGAGTAGCAACTGCAAAAAAATGGCCTCCTGTTTAGGATAGACTGTAGGGAAGAACATGTTTGTGTTTATATCTGACTTACCCTGTCAGCCACACCCCCTGGTAAGATAGTCTTGATTGTAACACCAGAACTCCGCCCACCAATAATGCCGAACCCAAGTCCTCCTCCATCATTGTGTAACATAACAGTTTCAATATGGCGTGTGTATGTTTTTTCTTCCTCACTCTAGAGAATTTCGTGAGAAAAATTTCTACATAAATATAAGGAGCAGCAGCATTTAGACATTAATTATAAATCACAGATCTTATTTATTGATAGTTTTCTAAAGTAAGAGAATGGGAAGAAAATGAGAATATGATGGGAAAGGCTATAAAAATAAAAATGGGAACTCATAAGGGATGGAAGAATACAGTTTAATTTGAAAACTGAGAGGTGAGGGAAAGAATGGGTTAAATTAACAGGAGTGACATGAACTGGAGTGACATGAAGAGACTGATCAATATTAAATTCTGTCTTTATATTACAGAATCCTTATATGGTCTTACCTGCACTATGGGTACTGCTTCGTGATCAGATGTGTGCGATATTGAACTCAAATTTGAAGGAGTTCTAGATATGGCTGAGCTAGCGCCCGAGGTTGTTCTTGACACATTATCAGGCCTTGGTGCTGAACCTCTTGCAACAATGAGTTCAACACTTCCTTTAGTTTTCTGTAATATTCCTATGGCCTCTTGATGTGATATTCCACTGTCCAGAATTTGTCCGTCAATACATAATATCTGATCACTTTCATACAGGCGACCATCTCTGAAATATTAAAAAGAACAAGTCAAGATTGTTGTTCTACTTCTGGAATTTAAAATAGGAAATTATTTTGATGAAATCATTTGACTACAATGACCAGAATGCTTTGCCCACATTTCTCAGTGCAAGAGAGAATAGAAACCTGAATCTATGAGACATATTCAACTACTTTCTCCGTGGAACTTTCTGCCAATAGGGTATGCAATCTAGTAAAACTTTGAGGGAAGTATGAATATTTGTGGCATTATGTAGCAGAGAACGCTGCAAGCTTCTCTAAACTGCGTATTTGGCTTAGAGTATTTAATGATTATTTTTTTATCAGAGCATCCAATTTCCATGGGCAGATGTTGCTCTCAGTGATATAGCTATTTCATAATCCAAAAAATTAGAGACATACACATAACTTTCTGTTCCCTCAGTAAATTATACTTACCGGCCAGCCACACCATTTGGCTGTATCTCCTGAATAAATATTCCAAGTTCACCACGATTTTCACTCTTTAAACCAACAACGCTAAACCCTAAACCACCCTTCACAGGCTTGGTAAGTTCAACAACTTCGACCTCTCTTCCCTGCGCTAATGATTCAATGTTGTTTATGAAATCTTCATCATTTCCAAAGTTTGATTGAGAAAGCTCATTTATTAGTTTTTCTCTATTTTCTTCAGAGTAATCAAAGTCATTATCAGGAATGACAGGCTGTGATTGGGTGGAATAACCAACAGTACTTTCTATGTACCCCTCTGGGTCGTTACTGTTGATGTCAACATTACTAATTTCATTTGGAAATATTAGTTTCCCATTAGGGTCAAATTCAAAATCCTTTACTTCTTCAAGAGATGTTTGATGTAGTTTTGCATTGAGCTCTCGAATTGACTGCTGGATTACAAGGAGTTGATGAAAGAGTGGACTTTCCAACATAACCTTGATCTTTTCCAGTTCTTCATTGCTGTTCTGGTCTCCTTGAGACTGCAGTTTCTTCTGGAATCCATCAATGATTTCTACTGCCTTGGTAGTTTCTGTGTGGGATTGAAAAACATAAACATTCATCACAATATGAAGATAGCACAAGATCTAGCTGGAAATCCTTATTAGATTACATGTAGGTAGAACTGATGTTGAAGAAATTCCAATCAAATTCGTAATCACGAGAATTAAATAAAAAGACGCTAAATATAGATTAATCAAAGGTTATAAAATTGAATAAAATCGTTTAAAAGGGAAAACTACAATACACCAATATCAAAATTATATAGACGAGTTCTAACGTTTAAAAAACACATAGAAATTCTTGTAAGGCACGATTTATTACTTTTACAAGGTTTATCAATCTAGAATTGCTATTCCCTCTCAAACTGCGTCATAAATTAATAAATTCAGTTATAAAGGAAATGACAGGGCCAACAGTAAGTAAAAATTTAACAAGTAGAAACACGTCTCTGGACACTAAATTTTGATGCAAAACTCACCTGCAACGTTAGGCATATCTTTCTTCCAGATCTCCTTTCTTTAACATTAAGGGTATAATAGTAAACTTCAGTTAAATCAGACAGGTTTTAGTCCTTAAATTAGATGTCTTGGTGATGTTTTGTCTTGTGGAAAACTAGCTTGTCAAAAGTTAGCGTCCTGAGATGAATATTCCTAACAACGTCCAAATATCGCTCAATTCTGGCAAAATTTGAACCCTTTTGGTCCTTAAATAAAGCTAGTTACCGAAGCCATGGGGTAATGAATGCTAAATGCATAAGTAAGCCATGAAGAGTTGGATATTTAGCCGGGAACAAAAGTATATTTAACAAACATTCTTGTCGTTCTTCACATTTACAAGTAAATAGAAAATAAAAATATGCACCAGACGCACTGGATACCAGTACTACACGACATTAACTGGCGGGAGGGGACTGGAGAGGGACCCAGGGAAACCATTCACAGGTAGAGCAATAACATAAAATTGAATGAAATTAAAATGAAAGAGAATGAAAGAGATGAATTCAGAAACAAAGTAGAAATAGCTGGAAGAGCTGTTTGTTGTTATTGTTGTTGATGATGATAAGAATAGCATTGGAATGCTATATTGGGTATTTTATTCAATATTTTCCATAATGCCAGTTGAATGAATAAAGAGATGGGGCAGAAAAATAAATGGATTCAAGTGAAGGAATTCATAACAGATAACACCTTTTTCATGGAGTTTAGAATTTATTGCTTAAATATTGTTTACAATTGTTTGTAATTTTTGGACATTACACAAAGATATAATCCGCGTCGACGTCACCCAAAAGGTGATGGAAGATGACACAAGATGGTGCGGTTCAAGAGACACGCATGCCAATATTAGGACCTTTATTGTGCGGAGTCAGATCCGCAAAGAAGAAGCTGCAGACTTGTTTACCACTGCAAGAGGTAGTGCCGTTCCATTCTTATGTACTTTTAGCGTCGTAAGATGTCATAGATTATCATTACGCATTCCAATTCCTTCGCATTCGATAAAACAAGGTCCTTCTGTCGAGTCACCTTCACAAGGAGTAACGTTGAACTTTGCCTGTAAAATTAAAGAATCATGCATCGTAAAACAAAATACGGTCGGTTGCGACAGGTTCAACTAAAATCGATATTACCAAAGGTGATCGATTGCAGGAGGTTCAAATAAGCAAAACTGGCCATATACTCTGCTTTAAGGTCAACTGTGTTCTTTAGCAAAGGCGGTCGTTTAAGAGAGGTACGTTACCTTGGTTATCAATTGTGCAACGTGAATGGAAGTTTTGGTATGCATGGTCAGCGGTCCCGCTTTAACACGTGACTTTCCCTCAGCAAGAGCCATAAGGATTATTAGCTGAAAAGGAAGTAGGAAAAATAAAGTTGAGATGCCTTAACCTCGAAAAATGGGACAAATGAAAGAAAAATAAAGAAAAAATTATACCTGGTCTTGAAGGTGTTCATCCACACAGCCACCAGATTCTATGTTTCGTGTCAGTTGATCTACAGCATCTGCAGCGACTTGTTCCGATGGCACACCTTAACAAAAACAAATTAAAACATCAATGCATTCTCCTTCGTGACGATGTTATACATGGCGCTCCATCTAGGAAAGATACCTTGGGGTTTTCTCACAAAATCAAGAAGCAAGTGAATTGCAAGTGTCGGGGATTTTGCAGGCTGGTTACTAACAGACCCTTCTTATTGCACATGCTTAAAAATCTCTTCAGGACACCCAGTCAGTCGACGCACTAATACAGAGAGTTTTTATCTCTTTAAACTTTGTTCAGGGCTCTTAATTACGCCTTAATTGCAAGCGTACCTTTCTTCCCCATAGCAGATCCTGCCAATCTACAGCCACTTGACGTTTCTGCCATAACTCTAAATGACAAAAAGGGAAGAATGGGCATGCAGAAGTAAAACGCACGAATTTGAAATAAAAGAAAATCAAGACACTGTCGATATGTAACGACTGAGCGAGAAACCTTGTTATTGTCATGATAGATAACGGCCGGTATAATCCAAAACAAAGCTTAAAGAAACTTACTGTATCCCCGTACCATTACCCACTGCCTTATCACGTGATTCTTGTACTGCCTTGATGTCGATTGGTACGTCACTATACCGCTTCTTGAGAAGTTTTGTTGCCTCACGTGCCATTGTTTGCGCAATCTGGAACAAGATGTCCAATCTGATTGTTATTAGCACAAATTTCATGTGGTAAAACGTACATATTGTACAACAGTTTCATCATAACACGAAGTCCATTCTTCACCCAAGGTATCCCATGATGCTATCGTGTCGTGATGTAATTTCTTCTGGAACTGACAAATACTGTTCAACAAAATTACTTGACTTTACCTCAGAGACATTTTAGTAACGTTGCATTCGTTCAAACAAAAGCTCCTTTTAACAGCACTTACCTTGTAGGGTAAGACTCCCGCAACAAATGCAAAGCCAGTCAAGCGAATAAGAGATCCAAACTCTACAATCTGCACTGCTCGGAGTTGCTTGACAGGATTTACTTCTACATGTACTATACCACCACCTTTAGGATAATAGCCCCTGGAATGAAATCAACATGGTTCCAAATATATGGTTACCCTGTGTAGCAGGTGTCCGAGTGGGACTTGGCACCTACTAAGGATCCTATCAAAAAAGGAAGCTTCTAGTAGAGGTTTTTCGGTTTACACGCGTGAAAGTTGGAAAACATGACGTTTCAGCTATGCTGGAGATAGCCTTCTTCAGAATGATGACGAAAATAAAATAGACTAAGTTTCTCAAAAAAGGAAGCTTATTTGAAATTAGGGTCTCTTAAAGAACATGTTTTAATCTCAAAAAGGAGGAGTCAGCATCCAAACTCTAGATCAGTAGGGGTGGGGTGGGGTCAGAAATGTACTATAGGACATTTGCATATTTGAGGGTCCTGAAGGGGCAAAATGGGAACTGGGATTTACCCATTTTTGTCTGAGGGAAAATGGGATTTAGGCCACTGGGAATGGGAGAAAAACAAAATGGGAATGGAAAGGCTGGACATATTTTATAGGAATGGGATTTGTAAAAAATTTGGGCTGGGAAATGGAATAGGCACCCACTTCAGGACCCTTTAGCAGACTTTGTCTTTTGATTCCTTTGAGAATGGTTGCAAAAATACTATTATCTGATACCTTTTCTCCATTTTCACATTAAATTTCACTCCAAATTTTTCAGCTGCTGGCTTGAATACCTGTTATGAATAAGAAATCTACTTTTTATTTTAAACATCAACAGTTTTAAAATTTGTTTTTGAAACAGCTTCAAATCAAAACAAACATACATCTATCATGTAGTCAATTGGTGGAGCCATTTCAGCATTGGTTCCTCCTTTAAGAGTCAGTTGAGATGTCGCTGGACCATAGAGAAGGCAAGGCAATGCCACTTGCATTAATAGACAAATGCTCCTGCAACATATCATACACATAATATATATACACTCTGTAATATATTTCCATAAATCATGAGAGCAAAGGGGTTATAGATCTTTTTCAAAAATGGCACTGAGGTCACATGGAAGCGAGACTGGTAATATTTGTAAATAAATCTGAAACCAAAACTGCTTTTCGGAGAAACCTCACCTGGTTAACGTTAAACAGAAACATTAAATTTCTTGTGGTTTCTGTCTTTTGGCCATTACTGGCCATTTGGGTTTCAGATTTATTTACAAGGTAGTTGTAGCAAGTACACACCCTGCAGTCTTTGTATCAGCAAGAAAATTCCCTGAAATGATCCTGGATGGATGAAGAGTAATAGTCGTAGAACCAACTGAATCATCAACAAGTCTTCCAGCACACACATCCCGAACAAGTTGTAATCCTAACAAGGTATGGAAATGCAGCCTGTGATATGTATTCTAAATGCAAAGCTTGGTTCCCTGTGGTGGAATGTAAACCAATGTATTCCTTTCCACAATCTATAGGTATGACTGGGGACTTGGAATTTGAGGTCTGTGAAAATGAGAAAATGCCCTCACCCCTGGGGGGAGTGTTGCTGATCAATGCCCACACATATTCCCCTCTCTTTGAAGTTAAGATTGGCCCTAGTCAAGAGATCAGGGAGGTGAAGGACAGCACTTTCCTCTACTGGCTGGGATTTAAAAGGAAGTGAATAGCAGGTAAATATCCCTGCATTCCCCTGGTTATGCCCTTTTTTGGTGGGAGAGGGGGGGTTGGTTTTACATTTGTTGCATTACATACCTGTCATGTGTTGTGGCCTTAATCCTGGATTTGAACGTCCTGCTCGTATATTATACACATGTACTGGACAATTCAACAGGCATCCGAAAGTTACTGCGTTCCTAAGAATTTGTCCTCCCTAAAACACAAAAAGAAGAGGAATTGGTAGAGATTTGATGTAATCTATTTCAAGGCCAAAATATCAATGAAAACCAATAATTGTAATCTATAAAAGTGCTCTAACCCCTTCCATTAAACTCCCATCGATCTGAATAGCTTCTTTTTTCTCTTCAGCCATGGCTAGCAAAATAGAAACTGGAGAAATTTAATGAAAACTTCTTTTCTGCCAAGGTTTTTGTCGTGTCCCAGATTGCGTGACTAACCTTCTTTAAACATTTATAAGACGTGAATCTTGATTGGTAGATTTCTAAGCAAAATTACGTCAGGAACAAATGTTAACCAATCACAAGTTATCTTCTAAGTGTTTTTTATATTTATTTTTTTTTTTACGTGACGAGACTTTCAGTAGTGTCTTCGATCTTTTGTTGTTGTTCAATAGAGCGCTAAAAAATTGTGAAAAACATAACTTTAACAGCTGATTTTTCAGCCTGTACAACAGTCGATACTATGTCGACCATTTCTACCTCTGTTCCAGCAAACATTCAGTCTAAAGTAAAGCCTTATTTTGATGAGAATTCCCTGTTTTTCAGAGCGCTCGAACTTCCCCGTTCAGTTTTCAAAATGGTGAATGTTTTCCCGAAAGGAAAGACATCTTTATTAGATCAGGCTTATGGCTATTCTACCTGGATATTATCAAAAATATGGCTTGTTGGCAACTGGAGAGCTATGAAAAGTAAAGATCTCTTAAAAGACAAGGAATTTCAACAATCGAAAGGGGAAATGGTCTCACATGAAGATGTCATTTTGGGTGAATACTTCTCGTCAAATGTCACATTTTCATGTTTGAGAAATATCTATTTACATTTTCTGGAGCATAATTTCCTTGGAATTTCAAGGGAGTCTTTAGAATTGTTGAGGTATGAAAGCAAGATTCTTCAAGATCTCCAAGATTTCGAGCTAGTTAAGGCTCTCAAAGGTGTGTTTGGAGTTCAGCCAAGTGAAGAAGAAGAAGAAAACAAGACTGACGTGCAGCTGAAAGCTTCGGAGTTTTCTTTCGCTAACGTGAAAAACATGGTTTGGACAGCTACATCAATGGTTTGGAGGACTCTCTACGATCGTATTTCATACTATATTCCTGTATTTAATGGAAGGAATTATTCTAAAAAGGCAAGATGTTATTTTTATATAATAAAAGAGCAACATTTGCATAAGATATGCATGTTAGATTTCTTTTTGCTTCAAGTATTGTAAGAGGGTCGTTAATAATTGATAACTATATTTTAAAACGTTCATAACAACAATAATATATATTGTTATCAAGAAGGGACTTCTAACAATGGTACCCCTTACTCCTCCCCCCCTGGAAGAAATCTTTGTTCCCTTGGAAATCCAGCACTGTTGAATAGGAGAGATATGGATATGTTCTGGAACTACAAAATATTCTTTCAAAATTCTAATTTCAATGCTGTTGTTAAATCTTCAGGATGACCCAGTAATAGAAACATGTACAACAAACCCAAAATTAGAAGATGACAAGGAAGTAATTCCAAATTGCTCAGAATTTACTACCAGTGACACAGTATCTCTATCAGCTGGATCTCTTTTATTGTGTGAATCCAGCATACTCACTAAAGTATTGACAGACTCTAGTACATATGCACTGACAAGTACACATGACTTGCTGAAAGAATCATTACTACTGTTTGTCCCAATGGAAATGCTTGAGAACACTACTGCCCTTCTAAAAAATCCAACATCTCCTTTTGTATCAGCCTTTTGGGAACTCTATAATTATGTATCCATTTTGGGTTTGGATATTTTAGAGGAGTGTTATAGTCAGCCTGATATTGAGTATGCTGTTGTTAATGACGATGACTTTCATTTTGTTGTTAATGTACAAAAAATGAAACGCCCAATATTGTTTATTGGAATCAGATAAACGAGTTGAAGTACAATATTGTCTTATAATACTCATGAATAATTAATGAGGCCAAAACAATAGAAAATCATTAGCATGGAGGAGCTTGTATATCTCATACAGTATTGTCCTGATTTGCATGAACTTTAAAGCTGATTTTCTCAGCCCAATTCACATGTTCAAAATTTTAGTCAAACATGATCTAGCTAACCTAGATGTATCATCAGCAATTTACAATATGCATGGCCATGCTGTATTTGATCTACAATCTCTCACCTGGGGCTCAAGCTTGTATGTCAAATACAGCAGTCACTCATATTGTACATATTACAAATATCCAGTCATTGTCATTAGACTCACCTTCTCCTATCTCAAGGATTATTTTCTGAGTCCATCCTTCAATATTCCAATCCATTTTCAATTTCAGAAAGATGTATCGATGTAGATGTATTTCTGATGTTTAATGTGTTGGTTAGGGGATTTCCCATGAAACTCAATTTCATTTTGTTTAAAAAAATTTTTTCATAAACAAAGTAAAAGGATCTTGATGATCAGTAACTGTAAATTATATTAATGTTTAATGCATTTTTTGATTGTGAAACAATTTTAACTTATTATGTTGGGAGTTAAAAAGATAACTGTACAGTTCTTTAAGGTAATATTAACAATTTTGTTTCATTCTGTCCCCCCAAAAATGCAAAGCATTATGGGGATTTGAAGATGGTGAATAAAATGATTCACACCAATTGATTTATTAACTTTCTGTGTATTCTCTGCATGAGTGCATAAGAAATACTTCAGAATATAAGTTGCACAAGCGAATAAATTTCAAGCCCATAGTTAGTGCGTCGGTGGTTGTATTTAAATTTAAAATCTTCAAGGGGAAAAAACTGGATTAAACCTATGCATTAATTTTATTGAATCCTTGAATAACCTCTGGTCTGATCTAAGTCAGGGCACGGCTAACTCACAGATTGAATTGGAATTCAGCATGTTGGGTTTTGTGGAGGGAGGAAAACCAGAGAAGTCTGAGAAAAACTCTCAAATCCAGGAAGAGATCCAGCAAGAACTCACATGAAGTGCCAAGTCCAGGAATTGAACCTGAGACCCCGGAGGTGAGAAGCAAGTGTGCCACCTCTGAGCCACCCTTTATTCCCACATAAAAACCCTTGAAACATGGGATAGCTAATTCACTTAATGTTGTCACTGAAAAAAGCCTAATGCCTGAAGCTTTGAGAGCAGAATCATGAATTTTTTTTCACTGTGACATTATTGCAATAAGAAACTCACTGTATGCTTGCAAATTCTACAACTTGGACACATATTCCTTAATTTCTTAGATAGCCTACAGAGAGGTTTGTTAGTAAACAAAAGATAGTTGGGAGCCTTTAGCCTTTAGTCTTTTTCAGTGACAACGTTAATTGAAATAGCTATATCTTTCATAGTGCTAGCCTGCATTATAGTGAGAACTCTCCAATACTTCATTTCATACTCCATATTTGTACCACTAACTGCCAATGTAACAAAAGAGAAAGAGCATACTGCAGCAATCATGCTTCTCATGTTGATTTTTACAAAGAGCCTAAGAGAGCTGGAAGAAAAAAAAATTTTGTGGCAAGAGAAAAAAACCATCAAATGAACTCAAATACTCCCTTGGGATCACAGCAACACAACGATGAATATTTTGCTACTAATGTTAAAGCACCCATTACTAGTACATCTCTGGATAGATCTAGAATCAATTTAATATATCATTCTCTATTCTTAATATCAGTTATTTGAAAGATTTCCAACTGGAGGGAAAACTTTAACTGTACATACAGAAAAGATCAAACTTTAATATTATAAATATATAACATCTGATAATATGAAGCATGGTGTTCTTCTAGGATTAGTTTGCTGTATCCTAGAAGTTGGACATGTACGTGGAGATCAATGATTTGATTTTGAAAATAACTTTGAATCCAAACAACAAATCAAAAATTTAAGAATTTTTTCCAATTTGTAATATTTCCTCATTTGAGGAAAAATTTGATATTAAGTTTTTTTTTTTACTTTTTAAGATTCAAACAAAAAAAATTTAAAATGAAATAATTTGTTTTTGAAATTTCCTGTTTATGAGAAATTTGTGTTTTAATATCTGAGATTCAGTTGACTGCATGAATAAGAAATAAATAAAATTCATTGCAACAACTAGCTACTAAATACTTGGTAGAATTCAAAGTTTGCCGATTCCTGATAATATTTTCAAAGTCCTTTTAATTACACTGATTATTACATGGCAAGGTAATTTCACACATCTCACCGGGCCATGACTTACAGTACAGACCACCAACTTTATTTCTGTGTTTGCCTTGCCACATAAACATCTGAATATAAGCCTCCCTTTCTCAGTCTGTACCTAAGTTATGGAACCTTGGTTTTTCCACTCTTGCCATAAGGATGTGGAAAAAAACTTGGTTCATAACTTGCAGTACAGCCCTTGTAATCAGTTAATAAGAGGATTATATGGTACTATTCAATTGAAGTATACATACATAGTATTGTGTTTCTATGACTGACACCTGCTCTCTTGGCAACTGGTTCTTGAAAATGTCCACATCTCCCTCGGCATAGAGGACTGCAATAAGGGTTTATGGGACTGCCTTAGAGTTGGGAGGAGGGGGTTTAACATCAAAGACCCTCTGTGGGGTAGGTAAGGACATCTTTTAGAACTAATTATTCTGTAATCTGCCAATAAAAAGACATCCAGTTGCAGCATGCAAGACTGGAAGTCAGCATTGGGAACTCTGTGCACATAAAGGAAATAAATAAGATCTCTGTGGAGCAGTGCGTTTTAAAACACAACAATCTGTAGCATAGCTTGCATGGTCTTAGTAATGTAAACTGCTTCAATAGACCTAATTTGCTTGGGCGTATTTGTTTTCCCAATACAGGTCACGTGTCATTCCTTTGGGACTTTTTCCTTTGTTTAATGGTA
>JAAAQI020150011.1:0-10866 GCA_011800005.2 Stichodactyla mertensii
TCAGTGATAAATACGCTACTGAGTCTGCGTACGTTGCTTACGATTACGATTACGACGCTAGTGTGAACCAGGCTTTAAAACTGCAAGAAAACGCACTCAAACTATAATTTTTTTTGCCCGGGTCATTCAACAGCTGACCCATATGGAATCAATACTGAGAATATTGTCGGAAGGGTTATAGGCACTTTAAAGTACGGAACTGTACCTATCTCACTGCTCTGGCACAAGGTTATGGATAAATATTTAAAATGAGAAATATTTAAAACGATAGACTTTTTAATTTACATATTTTAAATACTTTCTTTTTTTCTTTATCCTTCTATTCTTTTCGTTTTCTTTAGTGTCCCCAATTAGTTGTATAAAGTAAATAACTTGGCACTTAAAGTTGTTATGATTATATAATTATGATTGTAATTATTATAAAATCAAATCAATTGAAATACCTTCATAAACTGTCCAAGAGAAAGGTTCACATCAACCTGTGCTTTGCCGAACAGTTTGATGAAGCTGCCACCTTGTATGGAGTAAGAATAACATCAGAAAAAGATACGGAAAAACATACTACTGAGAAATGGATGAAAATAATTCCAATAAACAACGATAAACTCTCAGAGTAACTCTCGGTACACCAGAGTTCTTTTTTCAGCATTCAGAATAACTCTCGGTACACCAGAGTTCTTTTTTCAGCATTGTTTCATTCTTTTCTGCACTGTATTGCGAGGTTTTTCTCCCCAAAAAATCAGATTTGCTATAGAATGCGCTTCGCACCAAAACTACTTCGCTTCTCGGCATCAATATTCTCAATTTTGTACATACTGAGAGTTACTCTTGAACATGTTTCAACGAAAAGTCAGGTTTGTCTGTTTTTGTTTTGCCGTGATGGACAACTGACTTACTTCGTTTAAGTCTTCCTGGTTCCATGTGTGATGGGATTGCATTAGACAACTCAAGTGATATTTCTCCTGTGTCTAAACGAACTGCAGTGGCAGCTGGTGTTGTTGCAGTAACTTGGATTCCCTGCACCAATGAAAAATTAAAAACAATAAATGTTTTCGATGTTGTTCTTGTTGTTGTTACTGCTGTTGTTGATGATCATGTTGAAGATGATGAATGATGATAATCGGTGGTGATGATAATGATGATGATACTGATAGTAGCGATATTGATGATGATGTTGGTGATAGTAGTGATCAGGTTGGTGAAGTGGATGGTATTAGTGACGGTGGTGATGATGGTGATGGTGATGATGACGGTGACGGTGACGGTGACGGTGACGGTGACGGTGACGGTGACGACGATGATAATGATGGTGATGGAGGTGATAATGATTGTGGTGGTGGTGATAATGATGGTGATGGAGGTGATAATGATTGTGGTGGTGGTGATAATGATGGTGATGGAGGTGATAATGATGGTGATGGTGGTGATAATGATGGTGGTGGTGGTAATAATGATGGTGGTGGTGGTGATAATGATGGTGGTGGTGGTGATAATGATTGTGGTGGTGGTGATAATGATGGTGGTGGTGGTGATGATGGTGGTGGTGGTGATAATGATGGTGATGGAGGTGATAATGATGGTGGTGGTGGTGATAATGATGGTGATGGAGGTGATAATGATGGTGGTGGTGGTGATAATGATGGTGGTGGTGGTGATGATGGTGGTGGTGGTGATAATGATGGTGGTGGTGGTGATAATGATTGTGGTGGTGGTGATAATGATTGTGGTGGTGGTGATAATGATTATGATGGAGGTGATAATGATTGTGGTGGTGGTGATAATGATTGTGGTGGTGGTGATAATGATTGTGGTGGTGGTGACTAAGAGATACCGTCGGATAGCAAACAAGTCGAGTTTGGCACTCAGTGCAAGTAAACAATAAGATAATAACGTGTACCTTAAGCGTGAGTCCAAAGGAATACAGGAAAGGTGCTTCCTTGTGTTTAGAGGAATCCAGGCTTTCCAAGGACACAGTGCGCCACAGAGGAACAGGCTGGCTTTCTCCTGACACACGCTGAACCACATCGTTCACTTCCTAAATTTTTGAAAGAAAAAGAAAAAGAAATCGAGAATTTTAATAACAGACCAAGAAAACATCATTGTGCATCGAAACAAAACTTTTGTTTGAGCCTGTGCGTCAACTAAATAAATAAAATATTTTTGAGGATAGGACGCGAAGGGTTGAAACAAGAGAACGAAATTTCAGCTCACTTGATTTTAGATACGGAATTTAAAGGACCGAAAGTAAAGAAAAACAGTTCAGACAGTAGTTCCCAGTCTTCACCTTCATGAAACTCTTTTGTACGAACACCAGATGGTTCAATAGATCAGTAGTCAGGCTGTGCTGGAAGGATCCTATTTCCGTACTAACGTACAAATGACCTCTTTTCCCTCTCTGGTGGTGTGACATGCTATCCATGCCATACTTGGGCTGGCGATGTCGGTTGGTCAGGAATTCTCCTGATACTTTGACAGGCGGTAAATCAACCATGGTGGAAGATGGTACGTTGGATTCATAACTCTGTATCTAAAATATCAATAAAAGTGTTAAACATGCTTGAACGACAAAAGGGCGAGAGAATTAACAAACGGACAGGCATGTAAAACGTTAAAGAAAATGGGTAAAGCGATGATTAAAAGAATGTTGTGGATTTAGATAGAAACCAACTTAACGACTTGGTGAAATAAGAATGGTTTAAAAGAAAAAAGTTGTTTCAGCAAATACTTATGGTTTAACAAGAAGATCAGTAATTGGCACAGAATTCATTATCGGGGATTTGTTGGCATGGGAAAGAAAGAAAGAAAGAAAGAAAGGAAGAAAGAAAGGAAGAAGTGATGATAGAGATGCTTGTTACCTTCGAAGAGAACAAGAGACTGTGCGATGGCATGGAGCCCTTGAACATTATGCTCGGTCCAGTGTGTGCAGTAGCACAAATCCTTCCAATCTACAAGAAAACAAGAAACATTCCATCGCCATTTGCCGATACATTTCCTTTGCGCATTCTTAACATCAGTTTGTGATAATGTCTTCATCCTATAGACCAATTCCAAAAGTCTCATAATCGTATGCATAAACAACTCAAGCCTCATGATGATGCGATAAAACAATACGTCGTCATTGTTTTATCTCATCATTATGAGGCTTGAGTTGCATATGCATAGACTATGAGACTTTTGGAATTGATCTATTTAGAGGTGATTTCTGCAAATCCACATCTCATCTCATATCATATTAAGTCACTGACCAGCCCAGAGGTTGTTTCAGGGTTTGCTGAGTTTGTTAAAATTAATGTTTGTTTGTTTGCTTGCTATAATGAATCGTAAAAGAATCTGTTTTCCTGTAGTTGCCAGTTTAATTCCATTTTATTAATGTCAGACATCAGAACTCACCTTATAGCCTGCTCGCAGCGAGGGTAATAGTGAAGCCCCCAAAGAGAAGCCTTTGAGAATCACATCAAACTTGACTCGTGGAACAGTTATTTCACTGCCATCAACACTGTCAATCGGAGAAAACATTTTGAACCCTGTAGGAGATCCAAGGTGATGTTTGACGAAATCTGCTGGTACACCAGATATCCTCTTGCTGAGGCGGTTTGGGCTCATCTCATGGCTGCCCATTGACCTGTACCGGGAAAATAGAAATCAGAAACCTGTATTGGATGCATGAGTAGAAAACTGGTAGGGGGGCAGGACAGGGCAGGGCGGGGCAGGGGGTTACTGACCTGATGACTGATCTCTGGGTTTGTATATCAGAGATGTGCCTGGAGATGGTACGGGAACTGCGTGTCATCATAGTGTGCAGAGCCACTGGATGCTGAGGTATTTCCACATCTATTACACCAATAGTAATCAAAGCCAGGTTCTTTTCACGTTGAAATTCTGATGCTGTTGTGTAGATTGCATTTGAACGAGAAAGATGACAGCTTACTACCATTCTAACGAGATGAAAACATGGCGGATCAGAAAGTGAAGACTAGATAACATAGTTTTATTCCTAGATTTGTTCGTTATGTTGAACAAATGGGATGTGGTAAATGTGATGCCCTATTAAATTCATGGCAAACTCCTGACTGACAAAATCTTTTCTATTCTAAAAACCTTTTTCACTGAAAGCAATTAAAGAAGAAAGAGAAGATGAAGAGTAACATGCATCAGTACGACGATCATGGTGGAAACCATAATAAAGCAGTACTCACCCGGTCTTACGCTTGACCCTCTCAAGCAGCACAGTATTGACATTACCAACATGTCCAGATACCGAGCCTGAACAATGGTCTAAAAAATCAAAATATGAATATGTAAGCAACATCTCCTGCCATGTATATGGTTTACATTTCCATCCGCAGTGCAACCGGCGTCTGATAACAAGTTATGCCTAGTTAGGGATATCCATGATGTAGATTAACCTGTGTTAAGTTCATAGTACTTTGATGATAGTATCATTATAGTTCATATTCAATATGAATATTGTTTTTTGATGACTGGGTTTGAATGCATTTTACACATAGAAACTACACCACGCGAAATTAACGTTGAGTGACTGATTCAGAGCTAAGTTGAAAATTTTTCTCCAAAGATTTTACCGAATGCTCTGTTACTAAAAGAGGGAAAAGCTGAAACAACTGTCAATTTTTCTAGCTATATCCACGAAGGGGAAAACCTGAATAAACTCCCACGGACACACTATCCTGCCTGAGCCGTGTCAAATGTCCTCTCTTCAGTCCTCCAGTACCTATAACGGCTGTATGGAACCAGCAAAAATCAAAGGGCTAGACTGAAAAGAAAGAGCCTTTGGAGCCAGGTTACACCATCACACACTAACCTGATTCATTGTTATCTTTCTCTTCCTGTCTAGTAATTGCCAAACTGACGTCTCTTATCTCCGTCTCTAATAGCAAATCGCCAATGGCTGCCAATAGTCGTACCCTTGGGAACGTCACTACACCCAGTACAATGTAGGTAGGGACTACTACGAAGTTAGTCTCCTGATCACGACCTTTTGAGTCCCATGTTGATCGACTTACAACTGATCGACGTTTGTCAATGGTAGACGGTAAACTAGGTCCATCTTCAATGTCAATTTTAACTTCTCTTACTTGGTCTGGGGATGGGATGTCCACTGGAATATCAAAAATGTATTTCGATAAAAGTCACATAATATATATATATATATTAAATTTTCGAATTACCCGTTAATATCAGACCAAGAAATAAAAAAGCCAGAACTGATCCAAAATTTTAGTGGCCACGGCCATTTTAGTTGATGAGGAACCTCCATTCAAGATGGCGACCGCAATTGAAATTGAAAAAAGAATTTTGATTCAGTATTTTTGGTCTTTCTTGAACAGTTGCTGAACCAAAAGCTAATTTAACAATACATACATATTTTTATTTTTAATAACCCAACCTCCATACCAGAAACTGCTGCTTCGATAAAAATACTTTCTCATTAACCTGCGGTAAACAATACTGACGTCACAGACTTACCACGCACTGGCCTCGTGCTCGAAGCTTTTTTCACGTTCCCTTTGGATTTTGGTTCGCGTGGTAATGAGGAATACAAGTCTAGCACTTGATACATAATTTTCCAACACTTTACAGAGCTTGGAGAAACTATTGGTCTTTCCTTTGGACGGAATATGGTTGTGAATTCTGGAGTAGGACCATCGACACTGTCACCAATGAGCTCCTGGTACTACCAAGATAAAATATATATAAAAAGCAGTAATTCGTAAAGCCGGCAGACAAAAACTAATAAAGGAGGTTCAATGATTTGCATCATCAGCATCAAGAAAATGAACTATCCGTTAGCACTTGATAGAAGTTCGCTGAAACAGACTGATCACTGAACCAAATCACAGGCATTCCTCAGTTGCTTTATTGCCTGTTTTATGTCGTTTGTTAGCTTGTATGTTTGTATAACTGGCTGATTGCAAACGTAGGGTAAGGTGTTTAGTGTTATAAAGGCCAACGAAGCCAGAATTCCAGAGTTCGATCTTCAGATAACTACAACACAGTTGTTCTAACGTCTCTGCACTGTCGTAGGAGGGTAAAGAGGACCCCCTGGAAAAGCACCTCGCGGTAGAATGGGTGACGCTAAATGTGCTCGCTTGTTTGTTTGTATTTGCATTTGCGGCTCCTTTGCCTTCAGTTTTTGGATGTTTGTTTGCTTGTTTGTTTGAGGGTTTATTTAAGTTGATCATATCAATAAGTCACCAGTCATGTACTATTCTAAAGGTTGACTCATCAAATCCCTACCTTAGACTTGATAAACCACGAGAGGACATCTACCGTATCTAACAGCTGAATGGCAAGCCTTACAAAGTGAAGATTGACTTTTTGTGTAACATTACCACAGCCAACATTAATCTTTATATGCTTGACCATGGAATTGGCTAACGACGGGACGTCCGTTGGGAAGTCTTTTCCAGCTGGCGAGTTACTGAAGATTAGCCTGAAGATGAAGTCTTTGGCTAGGAAAATAGGGTCTTTTTCTGTGAAAAGCTACAAAGAAAAATAGAACATGTGTTCATCTGTTCAAGAAAATAACCCGACCGCCGTGACAAAATTAGTTTATTTACTTATTTTTTTAAATACACGATAACAAAATATTTCATGCGTGTAAAAGAAGATCGTAAACTTCTGTTTGACAAGTTAAGCCATGCCCTTGCAAACCCCAAAGCAGTTCAACCTAGAGGACAAAACAATAGAATGTTATTCTCCTGAGAATCGAAGACTTCTTGCTTTGTCCTCCAAATTGAACTGCTTTGGGAACTACTGCAAGGGGTCTGTAGTGACAAAAACCCGGATTTATTTCCAAGAATGTTGACTAACCTCTTTTGCTGCTCTCTTGGATTCACTGCTGCTTTTTGAGCTTGGTCGTTTTCCTTCTTTTTCTCCTTCCTGACTTCGTTTCTTTGAGATATTGTTCACTTCGTTATCCACTAGATCCAGACGAATGTACCTACGAACAGAAGAAAAAATTTATATATACTCATCGCTAGAGTCTTCACTTGTCTCTTTGGTTCATTTTGAAAAGGCCCAGGGCTTTCTCAGATTTCACAGTGTCTTTTATTTGACCCCAAGGAATTCCAGCCACATTTCAAACTTTATAACCCCAGGCATTCCCATCTTAGAGTTGGAATGGTTGAGCTTCTCCACGAAGGGAAGATGTGCGTGTGAAGGGGGAGGGGGTTAGAAATACTAGTAAATGAGATAAAAGAAATTAAAATTCGCATATCTTGAAGTATACCATTATTCTCACAGAAGCAAAGGCCTAGATGTGTCAAAAGATCGAACTTCATACGATATCAAGGAATAACCACAAATTACATCAAAACGATCAAATCGAACTCACTTGAGGCTGGTTTTTAACGAGATAGCATTGGCGGTATCCACAGGGGCTGCTACTTTGGGCTTCAAGTTGATGGCTTGAAGAAGAGTTTTAAAAGTCTCTTTCTCATCTTGAATTTTCTTACCACTCGTAGGAACACTGACCATTTCTGTGAATAGCTTATCATTTTGGTCTGATTTATCTGGCGATGCTGAAAAATGAAAATCCGTCATAGTGTTAAAACATCATTCTGTTAATGAACATTGCATGTAGTCTACATCTCCTTACATACCTTGAGGGGACTGGCTTGGTCTGTTGAGATTATCCACATCTGCCTGCCGTACTGCATTTGGTGATGTCACAGGAGTGTTTGACAACCAACTGTACAGACTTATCTGTTTTCTGTGTCCATATTTCTGAGCTTTATTCTCACCAAGGGTTTTAGTTTGTTGGCCTTTTCGCATCGTAGTAGGAGGCGAGTCATCGGTGTCTGAATCGGTGTGTTGCTGAGCTCCAGCAGAAGAGGCTTGAAGCAGTGGTGTACGTTGGCTGGACGGTGTGTGGAAGGTATGGGATGGTAGGGTTTCCAGTGGCAGGGTAAGTGAAGCAGGAGATTTTGAAGAGTGATTGACAGGAGATGATGATGACTCCCCCTGATCTGTAAACGTTCACAAACAAAATGATTTGTAAAATGATATGAAGATAACGAGAAATTTATACGGCAACGAAGTTAAAGTAAACATTTCAGACAATTTCCTTTTTTGTTAAGTATGCACACAATATGCAGCGAATACAGCTATTTCAAAAAAGGTTGGTGAAGGTTTTGTCGCATGCTGCATATTGCATACCAAACCCGAAATGCACTATGGATGATATGTAAATATTGTTATCAGTACATACAGAAGGGTTACGCTGGCGGGTTATTTGGTTTATTGAGGAGACACTCCTACGTGCTACTCTCCATAAATAAGATTGACACTTTTTGTAAATAAAGTATGAGCTGGAGATAATCATATATACCTTGTTGCTGTTGATCTGCGTTGTTCTCATTCATCTGCACACCACTGCCTGCTTCCAATGCTCCCTCAGTAACTTTAATACATGGTTCTTGAGCAGGTTCCATGTTTTCTTTGGCGTTAAATTCTTCCTTCATAAGAATGGCACGATCTCTCTCCGTCAGCACTCCTCTCCCCACTACATGCCGCTTGATAGAATTAGTGCCATAAAACAATATTTCCCCTTTCTCAGTGCCGGCTAGAAAACACTTCCACTGCCTTGCAAGAGCAAAAATTCCCTGACAAATAGAAAGAAAAAGCAATGTTAGACGGTGCACTCTAGGAAGCAAGCTTCCTCCCACAAACAGTCACGTGATGACGTATCACTTGAACAGCGCACTTTGAATTTTGGTTGAGCGAGTGTACACAGTGAGAGAGATGGTATACAATAGGATCTGGATCGAAGCTGCGGGGAAACACTGGACTATTCGTAATCATCCTTTTTAGGTTATTGAGCTCACGGGAAGGCCAGCTTCACTGGATAGTAAACAAACATTATAATGCTGAGATATATTGAGATCTACAGTATATTTTGAGGTTAAAATATCTAAACAACATTTCTAATAAACAAAAGTTGTCTAACTTTCTTGCCATCCAGCAACAGTCACTTCCTATTTAAGGTATGCCTTTACCTTAACTAGCTTTTTCGTTTCGGGAATACTTTCCTTCTGTAAGAGAGCTGTCTTGACTTTATTTAGTCTCGACCCTATCAGCTGCCTTCGCAGGTGATATATCAGTTGACTTGAATGGTCTTCTTGTAGAAACTTGGAAACGTTGGTTACCAGGTAATGAATACCATGCTAAGACAAAGCCAAATAGATAAAGTAAGCACCTTACAAACTGTTTAGTAAGTTAAAATTAACATTTAGAGCGGTTTTCGTAAGAGCGGAAAACATACCAGCTGAGCGAACAACTAGCTGCGCAAAGCATTGTTGGACAAAACCTCCGGCCCTCACTCTTTGCTTTGGAAATCATTTCTCGCGTGGTTTTTGGATAACACAAAGATAAAATTTCACTCTTTTTAATACTTTTGGACTTTTCTAGGCCTCAAAATACATCGGATTAAATTTCCAATTGTTTTCAGGTTGAAAATCGTGCTTGAACATAGGGCCGGTCATGAAATATCACAATGGACCGTGATTGGTTAGAGAATATTTTTTCCGCTCAGCTGGTACGGTATTGACTTACAGCACGTACACGGTACGGTATGCAGTAACACTGAAATGAAATGGCTTACAAATGCTTTCATGTGATCATCTAATCACGACGCGTACTTATGGCTACGGTGAAGTACGGTACTGCTACAGTACGGCTACGAACTTGTCCTGTTGATTCCCACTTATATGAAATGTAGGCTCTTCATCCAAAACACGCACAAACAGCGTAAACTCCAAATGTTTGAGCACTTTTCATGCTTCCGCATACTTTGATGCAAGAGTTTTTTTGCTGCCAAAGAAATTCCTAATGTTTTGGTAAAATAAGAGTTTAAATCGAAAAATGTAAATTTAACACACAAGCTCCCGTGCATAAAAGTATTTAAAAGACTCATGAATAATTAATGAGCAAAACACAATAGAAATCATTAACCATGAAGGAGTTTTTATATCTGATATAGAATCGTCTTCATTTGCATAAACTTTAACTTGGATTTTCTCTGCCAAATTTAGTTCATTCGTCAAAAATTAAGTAGAAAATGACAACTTACCTAGACGTTTTTCAAGCCATCTAAAAAGCGCGCAGCAAGTGTTTTATCAAATATCAAAAACCCTCAGCTACGCCTCGGGTTTTTATATTTGATAAAACACTGCTGCTCGTTTTTTAAATACTACGTAAATACATTAAAAGTATCGGTACACATTATTTGGATTCGCGCAATAAGCTCGACTCGGTCAATGCGCCAATTCAATAAGCATACAAGGCACGTCTTTGTGGAAGAGCTGTTTGATATCCATCTTCAATTGGTAAACACGCGCGCAATAAACCACAAATGTTCCACTCAACATCTACTACGCTCCTTACTTGCGACAGTGATTGAAAAAAATCACAGAAAACACTTAAGAAACTACAAATAAAGATCACACGTGTCTCGTACTTTTTTTGGTATCTTTCCATGTTCAGGCAAAGCTTGTGACATCAAGCAGGCGATGACACTTGAAAAACGCAAATCTCTGTTGATTTTCGCCTCCTTGATCAAGTTAGTTAGTTTGATAACACCAGGAATCCATGCTACAGATAGCGGCACGATAGTGGTAACAAGGCTGTTGTAAAGGTGGTAGTTTTCAGGAACTGTTCGAGATGACGGAGGCGAAGCTATGTTCAACCAGATACTCGATAGGTGGATGTCGATGTCTATTCGACGGGCCAGCTCCACATCCTGTTACAAAAATCAAGAAAACTACCGGTTATAATATACAAATTAGGTACTACCTAATAGCGGAGCTCCCAGTTTATTTTTATATCTTGACTGAATTGATGCAA
>JAAAQI020150022.1:0-10864 GCA_011800005.2 Stichodactyla mertensii
GTAAAAATTCACATTAATCATTGTAAAGCGCCTTTGATTATATCCACATAGAAAAGACGCTATATAAATCATAAATACTCAATACTCAAGGGAATGACACGTGATCTTAAATGAAAAAACATTACGCCCAAACTAAAGAGGTCTGCATTGGATGTTAACTCGTCATGGATTTTCATCTGTACATACAAAACGGCAGGTTCTATCTATCTTATTAATTATTTTAAAATACAAAATATATCGCAATTTTCTCAATTTCTGTTAGCATGACAGACGACTTTCAAAGGATCAGAATGACACTAAAATACTAAAATAAGGAAGAGATATCATTTTAATCTTAAAAGATTTCTTTGATGATAATGAACACAAAATAGACTAATACCTCTCTGTGTGGGATTTGTAAGAATTTCCTTTGTACCGATATCGATCTACGTTTAGAAGAAGGAGTGTGCAATAAAAATTCAATGTCTAAAAACCAAAAGAACTTTATCTATTGTAACACAAATATTCTTAAAAACTAATCAAGGACAGTCGTATTTAAGACCTCAGTTGTGACCTCAAATGACTTGAGGGATAAAGAAGCGTTGAAAATATTAGCCTTCTTGATCAAAGCGATGCGGTTCTTTGGTGGAATTTATTGGACACCTGCTCTTTTTCCCCGTCCACTTTAACTCCTTAACTTACAGTGCGTTTCACAATCCGAAGTTAAAGTCATACTTAATTCGGAAGCTCACAACGAACTTCGTTGGCGAACTTCGGACTTAATTACTTCCCGCGCAAGTTCGCGGATAATTCGTTAAAATCAACTTCAAGCTAGATTTACATTGACTGAGCTGCTCGACCAAGGAAGGGCATTGCTTTGCCTAAGGATGGCTTTAAGCTAAAAAACAAGTGCAATTCTCAAAAAGGATTGAATATCTTACGAATTACCGAACTTGCGCGGGAAGTAGGTTCGAAGTTCGCCGACGAGATTCGTTGTGAACTTCCAAAGTACGACTTGAACTTCGGGACTTCCGAACGAACTTCGGAACTCGCATGTCAAAATTTATGTGAAACGCACTGTAAAAATTACGACAGCTATCTTTTGTTAATATTATGAATAAATCCTAATTATTTATTAGGATTTAGTATTATATATTTTATCATCATTATTACACCAGGAAAAATTAAAACACTGTGGAAATCAAATAGGAAAAAAGTCAGCATACAAGATGAATATAATGATGACCCTGCGATCGTACACGACAGACAGACGCAAAATTTTCATTCATATATAACTCAGTAACTCAGTAGTAAACGGGTTGTTAGGACTTCAGGACTTAAGATGTTTACAGACCTTGACATACAGAAGTAATAACGAACCAATATTAAAAGAAAACTACAGAAGAGCAGATGGCGCTGACACTAAGATTACCACCGGTCATACAAAGGTAATTCTGGCAGGAAAAAAAAGACTTTTGTTCGGCATTAAATTTCAATTAAATTACTAGAGCCAGGAACATTTTAAGCGTCTTTCTTTTGTTAATTACCTTTATTATTCTTCAATTTACTTGAAAGGAAAACAAGACACCAAAGCCAAAAATGTTGCTAATGAGGTTGAAAAAATAGTTCGACACTTATGAATTTGTCCAGAACAAGAAAAATAAAATATACACCTATTTCAAAAACGGTGTCGCAGCATCGATTGACAAATGACAATAGGAGACCACAAGGGACGTCGGTACTTTTAATTGTAATTAATTTATTCATGGTTTCACTTGATACCGTGGTACAACTTTCCATGCTGTCTTCAGTTCTGCAGGTGAATATCTGTGTGAGTGTATGTTTCATGTGAATAAATGAATTCAAGTTTAATTTACCAACGTCCCTTGAGGTATCCTATTATTGGCAATCGTCAATCGATGCTGCGACAACGTTTTTAATTGCTGTTGTTGCTGCTGCTGCTTTAGTTATTGTCGTACTACTCTGTTGCTGTTGTTGTAAGTTGCTGCTGTCGTTGTTGGGGTAGTCGTTGATATTTTCACGAGAAAGTAATCTCTATCCTTTAGAATGAATGATCTAAGCAAATGCGGCCCTAGTCGACACTATAAAAAAACTTCTGCGCATGCGCGTATTTAGCACGTTTCCAAGAAATCGGAGTTTCAGTGTGAAATGAAATGCTCATTTCCTCCTAGTATACAAAACATTTCGGTGGTATACTTTTGTGGGACCAAGATATCATATAAATAAAGAACATATGTAGGAATTAGCCTTAAGTTTTAAGAACTGAACTTAAGTTTTGGCATTTTCTGAAGTCCAAGTGCGAAAGTAAAATATACATATGATTACTGGAGTTAATACAGACTTTGAGCATTTACAGAGGGGTTTTTTACCTTAGTGGGTAGTCCCGTTAGAATGTAGGAAGAAAATGAAGAATACGAATGAAATAGAAGAAAGAATAGAAAAATGACATCAATAGCTTTGTGAGGCATTAGTATTCGTTAACTAAGAAAACAAAGTGGAAATCACTGAAAATGAAATATTAAAACAATGGAAAAAATGGGAAAAAGGTGGCCTGATTGTCCAAAATGAGAACAGAAAAATGAGAAAGCTGGGAATATAATCAGAGTATTTGAATCGAATAGAAAATATAGCTTAATGAATGGCATGAGTAATGTGAAACCCCGTGCCACAAACTGCCAATCAACACACAATCGATAGTCAAAAACTGCCTAGAGTCTATGTTTGCACAATTAGAAGTGTTCTAACAAATGAGCCTTGTATAAACTCAATTTTTCAATATAGCCAGCTTATTATTGAGGAAAGCATATATTCCGCAACTCTTTATCACACATTTGGCCTTACTTTCAGCAATTAGTGTTGCCTTTTTATGTAATTCTGAAACTGAACCAGTTGTGAGTTTTCATGAGTTATTTCCCAAAGAAAATAAATAAATGAAAAAGAGATTTCTAAAGGTTAAGTTAAAAGCAAAACGTCAGATATACATGGGATATGGGATGACATAAAGACCAGATACAGTTCTCTTTCACGATTTTCTTATTTTGTAACCCATATTTCCTTTAAAAATATAATAATAGAAAAGAATAGCCAATACAACGTAGAATTAAGAATTTTTTAAGCTATAAGTTTTATAGCCACTATATTTCGGCTAGCCATACTAGCCTTCATCAGGTAAAAATATAATAAAGTTTTCCTTCACTTTTTGTAAGCTGTCATTTTAGTTGGTCCGGGGACCGAGTTTTTGAGACAAAGTGATTCAATAATACGAGAACTAGACTGAGTTTTGCCACCATTTTCAATCTCCTATTTAAAATCTTTTTTTACATTTATTTCAATATACGAAAAGGCGAGAAATCCAAGACTTATTAATCCCCTAAATTGTGTTTCGAAATCAAATGTCACTCAAAAACGAAGCTTTCCAATTTACGTATACTTTAGAACTAAAATAACTCATTACCAACCGAGGCGAACTAGTCACATTGAACTAAAGACACGACATTTAAATCTGAAATGGAAGACGATTTGACTGCTCGTTTAAGTTCAGCCTAATAACTCGCAGGATTTGTGGCCGAATTATCGTTAAATATCTCAATTACTTCATCAAAAGTTGACATCCGAATTATCAGAGGCGTATTGAGCTCATATTGTTCATAATTGTTGACAATTGTGGAGACCATGTTTTTAGAAGAGTTTCAGGAACTTAAGAAAAAACCCTGATTCTACATGCCAAGATGAAATACGCAGATGGACATATATTTAATGTCTCTCAAAATGATTTTTATAGGTAAAGTATGAATTTTAGTTTTTTCTTTCTTTTTTTGATCAAAATGTCTTCGAAGATTCGACTCCGCTTCGTACGTCACAGAAGGCCGGTTCAGTTTACCCTAGTATGACGCCAAGAAGCGAACACTGTATTTGATTTACAACTGTCTTAAGAACATATTTTTCATTTTTTTACATCTTAGTTAATTCTAGCCGAGCATTAAATTTCTAATATTTATCCATAAAATAACGGAAGTCTTGGTATTAATCAGTGAAATTAAAAATGCTAGAGCGAACAATCTAATATCTAATCATAAGCCACTAGGCGGATTCAGCATACATCCGCGGAGTTTATTCCAGAATGTTCTGAACGAAAATAACAGGCACTATTTCAAAATTTGTTCTTTTCCTGTTTTTCTATTCAATTAAACACAATAAACATATTTTTGCTTATGTTTTGGTTGTTTATTTTCTCCTTAGATTTCTATATCCATGTTTCCCGCCTTTTTCTCCTCGGTTTCGCGCCTTTTTCTCCTCGGTTTCGCGCCTTTTTTTATAAGCACATTTGACTTATACTCAGATTTAAGAACGCGTATCTTTTTCTGGTTTTGACCGTGTGTCACCTAATACACTCATTAACGGCATTTCTTAGGTTTCGGCAGCGCCTCCTTGGGCTTCAGTTCAAAGGGAAATTGCATGGCTTTACTGATATTTCCGGACTTAGTTATTGGCGTAGATGTCGGTAAGTGATCCATTGTCAGGAAACTTCAGCTATAGGTGCCAAATCAAAGAAACCTCTTCGGCCAAATGCATAACGTATCCTGGAAATTTTTAAAACGACTGCATCAAATATAGTATAAAGCTACCTCTTCTTAATAATAAACTCTAAACCTGACGTAAAACATAACCCAATTTAAATGGTATAGCACAGATTAAAGGATATTGAATTATATAGAAATAAAATGAAAACCAACAGCAGAGAACCGGCAAAAACCCTTAGATAAACAAGTTGAAAAAGAATGGAGAAGAAAAAGAATTTTTTTCTATTTAAGGATGATTTTGTGAAGTGAATTTCTTCTTGAGCAAATTTCGTGGTTTTGCACTGAATCATTTTCTATTTTGATCACATGACTCCACATCATTCTCAAGGGCTACTGCAGGGTTGTTCCACAACTTTCCGGTGTCATGTTAACTTATAATTGCCCTATAAAAGATGTTTCAAACCCCTGTTGTAAAGTTCCACAGCTTTCACAAAATTCGACTATTAATAATTGCAAAAGGCTATTGTAACCGACAGCTGAATCTTAACCCGATGAAATACAAACGCATTTAGGCATTCCATTCAGTTAGCAACGGTTGCTAAGCACAGGCAAGAAACGACTAGAGTTTACTGCTATCTCTAAGGCATCATAATTACTTTACTTTATGCCATACAAAAACTAATGATTCCAAACGCGAAAGGAAAGTAATTAATGCTTCTTAAAAGGTGGAAAAAAGCAAAGCGGAAGAGCTTGACAGGAGTCGAGTAAACAATGCGAGAAAGAAATGGAGCACCTTGAAAAATCTTAGCAAAAAAATCCCAAGTGATACCTTAACATTTCTTGGCATAAAAAGCGAGCTTAAACCTATAGATTGAGTTTCAAAACAAACTTGAAGCCTAAACATTTTGTCAGGTCACAAGCAAGCTGGGCAAAAAGCCCAAAATTATGACACAAAAAAGAATATAACCTCAGGCTCGTGTCTAGTACATTTATTTTTGTTCGTGTAAGTAGCTTGTTAGTTTTTTTTTTTTTTTTTTTTTTTTTTTAACGACTGAGAACATTTCTGATTTTACAAGAAGTATATCTCGACCAATGGTTATCAAAATTAATATTGAACAAAAACACATATTTATAAACCAGAAAATTCCACAAAGCTAACGATCGCTTTAGAACCGGACAACACAATCTATAACTATAGCCTTAGGGCCTTCATTTTGAACAGTTGTAATTTTTTTGGAACAGTTAGAATTATTCCTTAAAAACACCCCCCTCTAAGTGTTGATCTTATTTATATCTTGTACAAAAAGGCACGTAGTGTTTGTTGTGAATATTCGGTATTAAACGCAGCGCTTATTCTCTTGGTCTCTTAGGAATATTTACCGCGATCCGACCTTTTTTGAGCACTTATAAATCATGCAAAATTCACAGTGAATTTTCTATCGAAATCCTATTTATTCAGAGAAATATATATACCACGTAACTTTAAATTTTACCTATGAATTCCTGAAGAATTTCAACTTTCGGAAGTAAAGAGTAATATTTATGAAATATCTCCAAAATTTTTCTATACTTCTAAAATCTCTTTTTAGAAGCGAAAATTTGCAACAGTTCATACTACATTGGCTTGGCTTGGTTATATTCAATTACCCAACTACCAAACTTCTCTGTGGCTCAATTTGTAACTTTTACAATAATACACGATAATTATTTCGACGAAGTGCAAATGAACCACAAAAAAATTAATTCTAGAATATACTCCTTATTACTTAGGTAACTTTTGCTCCAAAGCACTTCCTCTTCCTTAAACCTAATCTCAATAAAGATTTTAAAAGGTTTCTTCGGTCAAAAAGTCCCGACAGACATCATTATTAAAGGCATTAATACAGCGCAAGAAGATCAGTAACGAGTGGTTTTATTCGTGTATTGAAGAAATGTGAAGGCTAAAACGGTATCGATCAGTTACAGAATTGACGGTTGTGTAAATAAAGCAAGGGAAAATGCTTCGAAAATTGTAGTTTTTTCAGTTTAGTTGTTAGATTTTCTTTAAAAATCATCTCGGGAAAGTAGTTTTGTTTTGTTTTTTTCTTCCGGTGAATGAAAATCGGAACATAGAGTTGAATAAAGAAAGAAAAATTAATTAGATTCACGATGATTTAGAAAAAGAGGAGAGAAGAGAATACAAGAAAGCAAACAATGTATGATCTTAGTTACCTTCGTTCGCTTTCGTCATCGATATTAAAGAGCAGAGGATGAGAATTAAGACCTGTACAAAAGAAAAAAAAAAACAATAAGTAAAGAACCGAGAATTGTTGAATGCAAGAAAGAAATATTTCACAGGGCTAATATGTTACAGAAATGAACAAACGCTAACCAGTGTCATCTTTACGCTTCAAGCGAATCCTGAATCGGGACGATTTTGCCGCAAATCCTCACATATCAACCGGTTAAGTCGTTGTTGGAGTGTTTCACGGAACTTTCTTGGAGTGTAGAGGAAATATTTTCGTCGATAACTCGTAAGATTAGACCAAAGAAGTGTAGTTCTTTGTCGAATGAACGCCAAACGGTGCAGGAATCGGTAAGCAAGCGAGTAAAATGGTTTTTCTTAGTGACACTTTTCTTGTTTGCCTATCGCAATAATACAATTAGAAAGTGAAATGTCATTTGCATCTCATTAAATTTCTGTTATAAACTAACACCGTTATAATGTAGGAATTATAGAATTAATCTCAATTTGTGTGTTATTCATATGCAACTTGGACGGCATGTACATTTACTGAACTGCAATTAATTTTCAACGAAACCCAGCGTTCCTCATCTGTCCAATCAATATTTATAGTGAGACTTATGTCTCCGTTTCAAAAATAGCCAGAAAGCCGTCGCTTCTATAATACAATAATCATTTCCATGCATAAATTTCAACTTACGTGGACATGTGTCCATGAAATATTATTTAAACAAAGTTGTTAGACTTTAAACCAGTGATATTTGAAGCGAAAAGACGAAGTATTTTGATGATAAAATGTTTCTGAAACTAAAGGTCAAAGCAGGTGGAAGTTCCTGGAGGTTTTTACTTTTTATCATTTTACCTCTTCTAACGAGTTGGTCAATTAATACATTGAAAAGACATGGATAATCGATGTAATAGAAAGAAAACCCCTTTGTTTTGTATTTAACACTAAACTCTTAACCGCTGGACACGAGAGTTATAGTCGTGCCTATTGCGCAATCCAAACTCGACGCAATTTATGTAAATTATGACAAAAACGAAAATAGGCGGTCTTATATTAGCGTCGCTTACACTAAAAGAAACAAAACAAACGAGAAAGATAAAGATTAGAATTAAGGTCCAAATGATTATGAAAATCGTAAAAAAGTTTTCAAACATCTGCCTTCTCAGTTTGCAGTGTTGTAGACTCTGTACACGGAAATTCCATTTCGTTCCCATGGCAACTGATTATGTCTACGTTTTTCGGCTGTGAACGGAATATGAAATACTCCTTTCTTGACTTCTATCTTAAAGCTTATAAACATATTTTCACAGCATGATAGCGGTATAATCAGTGAAAATAACCGTTGTCAACCCCCCTCAATATTATCAAAAATGAATTGATTGCTTCAGTAGAATTTAGTTCGACCAGTTGGCAAGAAACTATTTAGTTTTTTAATTAATTTTGGGAGCAGAAAATTACAGTTGGCAGCGTTACAGTTGGATCTTTTGCTGATTCACAATTAGATATTTTGATTCAAACTCTACGATATTATATGTACACCTATGTATGACTCGATTTATTGTTATAAGGATTTCAATGATTTAAGTTCAGTTTTGTTTTCCTCGCTCCTTATTTAATCAGAAGCAAAGAACCGACAGCAGTTAGCCTCATTCTGACATTTAGTTCTGAATTTGCATAAGCTGTATTGACTTTTGAATCTAGAGTTAAGCAAATTGTCAGGAAACGGCCGTCCACCTATGTATGTACCTAATCTCCTTTTTCTTGGATACAATTTGCCTCAGCATATACATAAATGAAGTCTTAGCTGACTTGATTTCAACTTGCTTTCGAGAAAAGAGATGTCTAAATCGTTTCATTTCAATGAAAACATGTCAATATTAAATTTCAAAACACGGAAATACTTGGATTTAGTATTTTTTTTACAATACGTATTACTATGATATTTTTTGAGAGTATCTCTCGTTCAGTTTGGCTAAGAAAACTCTTGTTGTGATAAGTAATATAACTCGTTATCAGAAGAATATATCGCCGTTTTTATAGGTACCACTTCAATTTTCATATACCCACAGCTGCAGTGTTTTCAATTTCAGTCTTCTCATGCTAAAATTAAAAATCTTATTTTGAGATAACACCGAACGTTGATTTATCAAGTTTCTATATGCCTCAGTTTGGAAGCTGCCCACTTCAATCTGCGTTGACGTTATTGAAGATTTTTCAATCTTTTTGTACTAAGATTTATGTATTTTAGACATATTGGTACTATACTGAATGAGATAACAGAACTACAATATGTCGGTGTGCTTTTGAAGTTTCTTCTACGTATTGCGGCGTCCAAAACTGTGCTGTTTTTCAGAGAAGAATAGAAATGTTGAATTTGTTTGTTTCAAGTTCTTCGATGAATCTCTTCTAACGCCCACTATAAACCGCATATGATAATGAAACAACAACAACAAAAAAAACACTTAAAAGTTATTTTTCTTATTGAAGATCGAAGGTTATCATTTACAGTACAAAACCAATAGCTCACTTCCGAAGTTCTCGTAAAAGATATGCATGAAAGCGAGGCTTCGTGCGAAATCACGGTTGGTGGCGTGAAACGACTGACTTGTTCCTTTGTCACTCTATTTTCTATGACTTGTTCGCGGTTCACTCGTAGAAATATACTTTTAAGCAACGGAAAAAGTCAAAGAAAATGGCAGCCGTTTCGCGCGCACTACCAAGCAGCGTGATTTCACACGAATACTTGCGTTCATGCATCTTTTTCGAGAACTCTGAAGTGCGCTATTCATTATTCTTGAACGATGACAAAATATCATTGTTATGAAAGACTTGAAACAGTATTTATTGATTAATAGCTCTTTAACATCTCGAGAAGCTTTCATTTGAAGTCTAAGTTACTTTCTTCAAAGTGCTAATAGTAGATTTATAACACCAGCACGGATTGTATTGACTGCAGACAACTCAACACTGACATTCTCTTCCTGCATGAGTATTACGCTTAACATTCCCCCATATCAAAACTCTTGAGAATAAGAATATTTATTTGAGTTATCTAAATTATTATTGCATGTTACACACGTTCAAAGGGATGACACGTGATCTGACTTTGGAAAGCATTTTTCAGAAAGTGAAGAATGAAAGTAAGCCTAACGGCATATTTAGTCTAGCGTAACAATCGTAACCATTCAAGGGTAATATGTTGTAGCTTTCAGATGCTCAGATGCTGTGAACAACTCACTGGCGCCTTTCCCATAAAGATCACAGTCAGGCGTATAACCTTGTCCTACACTTACTGAGAAGATAAAACCATATTTTTCATGAAATAACGACAGCTAGTGAACAAAATATAGTAGCCTTTGTTGTCTTGGTGATTAATGACCTCATGGAGCGTCATGCAGACGCACAAACATACACTTGTATTATGCTTTTGAAAGTAAGGCCCAGTTCAGACGTCGAACCTTTGCCGCGTCGAATCTGATGCGCGCAAATCAGTCAAATCTGTTGTTTCTACTCATTATCATATCATTTACAATGAATTCGACACGGCAAAAGTTTGATGTTTGAACTGGGCCTAAATACGTTTAATATTTAATATATTGAAGGTAGTTAATTCCTCGTTCGGCACCCACCTACCCACGCACACACACGCTTTCGATTTGAATCAGGTCTTGGTTTCATTACTTTATTACTTCAGTACCTTTTATCAATGCAGTCAAAGCCCTCGTAAGCGACCACCCTGGGAAATCGAAAAAGTGGTCGTAACTACAGCTGGTCGCTTAGCTCTCGTAAGCGACCACCCTCTGATACAATACATCTGGTCGCTTACGAGCCTTCAATGCAAAGCCCTGAACACGTTAAGGCGATTTATAAAGAAAATTTATTGAAGTGAGTCAACCGCATATCGCATAACTAACAGTGTAGTTAAATTGGCATATATATATTTGTACGGTAAAAGTTATTCGTACGGTAATAGTTATTCGTACGGCAATAGTTATTCGTACGGCAAACGTTATTCGTACGGTAATAGTTATTCGTACGGTAATAGTTATTCGTACGGCAAAAGTTATTCGTACGGTAATAGTTATTCGTACGGTAATAGTTATTCGTACGGTA
>JAAAQI020150033.1:0-10864 GCA_011800005.2 Stichodactyla mertensii
TGATCTTAAAGATAACTCGATATTTTATCGGTAGCCAGTGAAGATCTTTAAGCACTGGTGATATGTGATAATACTTTAGTAAACGGCATATCAACCGAGCAGCTGCATTGAGAACCCTCTGTAGACGTTGTTGTTGGTATTGCGGGTGAAGTTATGAAGTTATGAAGTTAGAAGAAATCTAGAATGTTTTACCTTCATCGAGTATATCGAGCCGCCATTTTGAAATCGATCAACAGAGGTAACCTGATTTTAGTTCCCAGAGTCTTTTGTAGCGTTTCCGAGTTTTAATTAAGGAGAGGTACCACGGGAATTTCGAGTCATAGTTTGTGTGGCTGTTTGTTTCCGGTTCACATTACACCATTACGTCAAAGGTGTTTCTGCAGGATTTACTTCCTGCTGTAGTAGTTTCTGCAGGATTTACTTCCTGCTGTAGTAGATTCCGAAGTGATTTCTGACGTAAGAAGTAGTTTCCAACAGGGATCCCAGGGCATTTTTTTCCACAGCAACTTAATTCTGATTGGTTAAAATGTATGATGACTCACTCAGTGAGTCACTGCAAAAGTATAAAACACGACCCTACCCGAGTCAGATTCCCCGTTTCATTAGAGTGCTTTTGAACTCAGAATAAACAGAACAAAATAGAGAGATTTAGAGGGGAAAAAACGGCAGCGATTCATCTACAAAGAAACAACTGGAGATCATAATAGGCTTGTGGTTTACGCTAGAGTCAACTGCATCATCAAACAGAACAAAATAGAGAGATTTAGAGGAAAATAACGGCTAGCGATTCATCTACAAAGAAGCAAAATATCTGGAGAACAGGCTTGTGGTTTACGATCGAGTCAGCTGCATTGTTGAATTAATTATCTTGTTGTTTCTTTTGTCTTTCATTGCCTTTCAGGTCGGGCCGAACATGGCAGCTTTGCAAAGTGTCGCTCGTGACGAACCGATCTTTCGAAAGGAGGATTGTTCACCGTTTGAATTATCCACAAAACAATATATCTTCGATTTGATTAGAAAACAATACTCAATCATAGAATAGAATGAGTACAAACCATGATCAAACTGAACAGATTTGTTATTTCAATTTCTTTATGATTAAGCACTTATTTGCATATGCTTTGTACCATCAATTAACTCGAGAAATGCTTGTTTCGAGTTGGAAACTACTTAGTAAAAATGCTAGATCCGCCCCTGGTTAAACGGTGTCAAAAGCGTTATAACGCTCTAGCAAACTGTTAGCCGTTAAAGACAAAACGTTAGCTCGTTTTAAAAGAGCGTTAGATGTTTTGGTCAAAGCGTTATAACGTTTTGACAAAGCGTTAGCCGTTAGGGCTCAACCGTTAAGTCACTTGAGAAAGGCGTTTAGCCGTTAAAGCGAAACCGTTAGGAAAGCGTTAGCTGGTATTTCCAAAGCGTTAGCTGTTCCGGTCAAGCCGTTAGCAAAGCGTTAGATAGTATTTCCAAACCGTTAGCAAAGCGTTAGCTAGTTTTTCCAAACCGTTAGCAAAGAGTTAGCTAGTATTTCCAACGAAAGCGTTAGCTGTTCTGGTGGTATCCGATCGTTTCGCCTACGTATCGTTTCACCTACTGAAGTTCGCCTACCTATCAAATAAGTTGTGAGACCTGTGAAACCTATCTTAAAATAGTGTGATACAGTAAATATACCAAACAAGAAAAAAAATACAAGTGCTGGTGAGTAAAGTAATGAGAGAAACATTGCGAACTTCAGACGCGAACGAGTTGTTGTGTTACAACAACAGTGACGACATTCGACGACCATACACAGATCACCAAAGAAAACCTCAAGCTCAGACCTATCGTCAGCACCTGCGGCACGGCGTTCTACGAAAGAGCCAAGCACTTAGCAAAATATTTGAATCCTTTGACGGACAACGAGTTTAACATCCGAGACACCATGGACTTTGCTGATAGGCTTAAAGACAGGACTCCAGACGCCAACGAACATATCGTCTCTTATAATGTCTCTTTACTGTTTACCCAAGTTCCTTTGGATGTGACTTTCGACTATATAATCGACCAGATATACAATAAACATAAGCTCCCACAACTCAGTTCTGTTCTGCTTTTCCGACGTCTTCTTTGCCACGTAACAAAGAATACCGTGTTTAGCTTCAACGGAAACTTGTACAAGCAAATTGAAGGTTGTGGTATGGGGAACCCCTTATCCCCGGTATTGGCTAACATCTTCATGACCAAGTTGGAATCAGATATTGTTAGGCCGCATAAACCACTTTTCTACGACCGATATGTGGATGACTGTTTCGCCAAAAAAGTCAAAGATCAACCAGACGTCCTACTGGATAAACTAAACGGCTACTTACCAGAGCAAATTGTTTTTACTGTAGAAGAAGACCCAACACACTTCTTAGACACTGCTTTTGAATACAAGAATGGCAAATTGGTCACGAAAGTATATCACAAACCGGGAAAAGTTCCAATACATTGGTCATCTCAGGTTCCTAAACGTTACAAAAGGAATTGTTATACTTGGAGATCTTCATCGAGCGAAACGTATCGCAACAAATTTCCACCAGGAAAAGGCGAATATTTTGGATAAATATCTTAAAGCTGGTTTTCCATATCAATTTATTATTGATGTTTTTAAGTCATTCGACCGTAAACAAGATGATAAAGATCACGCCATCCTTGAATACTCATCTAGCGAAGAAAGCCAAAAGAAAAAGATCTTTATTAAATTACCATTTTGTTTCCAAAATGAAACTACAAGCAGGAAGTTTATAAAGAAGTAAAACCTCTTCACTAATGGGAAATATTCTTTTATTATCCTATGGCAAACGAGAAAGATCAGGAGTTTGTTTACCTTAAAAGACAAAAACATCCATCCATCTAATGTGGTTTACCATGGTATCTGCTCATGCGGTGAACAGTATATCGGATGTTAGGATGGACCGCTCTGAGATAGGCTGGTACCGTTCGTTTATTGGTACTAACGAAAGACTGAACTGAACTAACTAAAGGTTTACAATCAAGCTTATTTATAACAAAACTAACTAAAGAATACAATAAGATGTCAATCAATGAACTAGGATGTTGCATGTCAAAATATGATTGGATATAGTCGATAAACGTGAGAACAACACTCTAAATTAAAGTAAAGAATAAAGATAAGAAGTAAAGACTAAAATACTAAAATATTATGTACCTAAATAATAACATACCAAGTGAAACGTATACCAATGAGTAGTACGAGATAAGATGAATATGACTGATCATAAATATATGGTGTTAATTCAAAGATTAAGACTAAAGGAAAGTTAAAATGTTATAGTTTAAGACAGGTGCAACTTGAAACGAATATTCATGATGGGAGGAGCTACGACTCTGAAAAGCAAGGTACACGTACCCTTTGACTCAACAATAGGTACCACGTAGACTATGATGACTTACAAATTTAATATCCTGTGAGCCAAGGCCGAAAGACCTAAACTTAACACTTATAACAAATAACGCTAACGAGAAATTAGCAGCATTGTGTGTTGGATTACATGATGAAAATTTTCCGTGAGAAACAATATGTAACTCGGCAACTGGAATAAAATTAGCGGATTTGTGTTTCATAACACCTCGCTAGCAGAAAGAACCTTTCAAATTGCGCAAGGTTTAAAAAAGAAAACTGAATGCCTGAAAATGTTGGGGGTTTGAACCTGGGTATTCAAAACGTGAACACACTACTAACCATACCCCCAAGACGTTCCCGTGAAAGCTGAGGCGCAGTATGGATTTTCTAAGTTCAGTGAGCTTGATCGGTGATTAAAGTGGCTCCATATAGTTTTTGAATGCGCGTACAAGAATGTACACCAGCATGCGAAGAACCAGAACTTGAAGAATTTATCTTTTCATGACATCATGAAAATACTGGTCGCAAGAGTTGTCTTTTTCTGAAATAACTTGACAACTGGATGGTAAAATGCCTTTATAATTTTACATATTTTAATTCATCATATAAAGCTTAAATAATTGCCAAAATATTTAGAAATTTAATATTGTGGAACTTGTTTTATTGGGCAAATTCAAAATTTCCCATTATTTCAATTTCTGTAGTACCGAATGTTTTAGCATTGTGTCATATGAGAGGTAAGGTAGCACACTTTCTTTGTGAAAAGTTTTAAAAAAGTGGCGTACCAAAAACTTCACAAAAGTAGACTTGTGATATACCAAAACGAAGATAATCTATCCAAAATTTCAAATTTGGTAGTAAAATCATGATTCAAGCGCGGGTGCTGGAAGTAGGCCTAGATGTTTGGTGCCAGGTAGTCGAGAATCTAGTAACGGTTTGTAAAATCGACTCTCAACCACACTTGGAAAACACAGATTTGACGTATCAAAAATTGCCTCAAATCTTTTAATATTACTACTAAGGCATAATATTACTAAGGCATAACTTACATAATGTATTACCTTGATCCAGTGGTAAATGAACAGCAAGTTTCTTTAAATTCAGGAAAGAGTATAAAATAGTTGTAAAATCCGTGTATTTTAGTTCGAAATATGAGCTTCGTACCGGAAGTGAGGTCAACAGAACCGGCGGGCCCGCGCGCGTCGAAAAACGGCACGTTCGAGTGTCACTAGCCGCCATGTTGGACGGGTGCACATTTTGGGAGCCTGGGAACGAATATACGAATAAGCGCGAGCTCTGTTTTCGAGACACCGTAACTCGCTCGTTTTTTACCGAATAACAAATCGGAAGGCAGGAAACGAAAGTCCAGGGAAAGACCTTTGCAGTGATACCCAACATGGCGGGTTAGTTTGTCAAAAGTGTAAGTGACAGCCCGTTGTTTTTCTTCTGTTTTTCGCTTTTTCGCAATTTTAAATGTCATGTATGAATTGAGGCTTGGTAATTTTTTTCCGTTTATGTGACATGAACATGGCGGCTATCGTGAATTCAAGCAACATTGCAGTTACAGTTTAAGATGTTTTAAAAAAGGGTTGATCACAAATCACTAGCTCTCCCCTTCCTCTATGAAATTAGTGAATACGTATTAATATTAAAACAACGGGTTGGAAAGTAAACATTTTTTTTAAAAACCCTGTTCTACACATCAATGGCATGCTTGTGTCCCTTGCATGCCCTTTTTTCGTGGAATGATGTTTTCAGGTAGTGCTCGTGTTGGAATTCCTTTATTACGTTCGCTGGGCATGAAGTGGAAAGAGGGTCATAAAAAATGTAAAAGGGGTATGATAAAGTGAGCTCCATGCCCAAAGCGTTATTTTAAGCCTATAAGAGTTGGTCATTCCTTCCTCATATCGGGCTTGAAGCGTGGGATTTGCTCATGCCGGGTATGCGAAATTTGGCCAATACAATATACATGCTGGGCATGAAGTTAAGGTGTGTACAAATCTGTTTAAAACCCATGCAGAAAACCTTTACACTTACATATACAATTACATAAGATTGCATCAGCAGCTGTTTATTCTGAAAGGAAAAAGAGGTCTGGAACCGAACATGTTTCCAAGCAACACCATTACTACACAGCGGTGAGTATTATGATTAGTGCTATAAGTACTTAATATTCGAATAGTTATTTTTCCTTTTTCGATCATGTTGCTGCAAGTCTGAGTCCAACATCTGACGTCATCAGTTACCTAATTTGCATATTCGTTAAGAATATAATATCTCTGGAACAAAACGAGATATCGAGAAACGGGAAACGCCATTCTTCATTATTTACACCACTCTCAACTAAAATAAGAATTGTTTTGCACCATAAGCACTTTAAACGGTTGCTGGGACACCTACAACAAGCAAAGGACTTCACATTTCTCAGATTTACAGAGCAAAATAAATAAAAGCCAGTCTCTACAAATTTGCCTGACTTTTTGGTATTTTCTCAAAATTAATTTGTTTGCTTAGGTTATTATTTCCTGAAACAGAGTGGCAATGAGGACTAGACGGGGTTTCCCGTCTTTTGGAAACCCCGTCTTGTCCGATTTGGAGGCTTTGGAACGACTTCTAACGCTCATTATTCGGAAGGGATCTATTTATTAAACGAGAACGGGTTTTTTCGGTTTAAAATAAGAAACTTAAGATCGGGTAATAATCACAATTTTTGCGCATGTGTGAACGTCATATTAATCACTGTTTATGCATCCCACACGGAAAATCGTAACCAAAAAATAAAGAACCCTTCGCATCAGAGCCAAACTTATCCGGTGCATGCGGGTGAAGTGCTTAAAGGCTCTGATTGGTATTGGGGTTTCTTGATCAGAGATTCCAATTCCATATACTATCTTCAACGACCCGTGAGTACTATCGGCTGAAGCACTTTTTGATTCAGTCGTTGGACTGAATTAATTTTGTTCAAGTCCTTGAATAGCTTATATTCGCGATAGACGCCATGATGGTTTTCGCATTGTAATGCAGATTACTCACGTGGTTGCTGAGGGGGTAAACAACTTCAAATCTGGAGATAGGGGTCACGCATTTCTTCCGATTTGTCGCTTCCGAGTTGTCGCTTCCCAGTTGTCGCTTCCACGCTGTCGCTAGTTCTAGACTCTCCCGGATGGCTACTTCACCGCTCGATCTGTGCGCATGCGTTGATTGTGGATGTTAAGATGGTGACCATGTCCAGAACCACGAGGAGTATAATAATAATGCTGATTTTGATGTGCCTCTTTTCTACTTTTCTGTTGGAGAATTTTTGTTCTTCCTCCTTTGTTGCTACAGAAAGAAACTTCAGGTATGAATTTTAGTAGAAAGTCCTATTATCTATTTGGCTTTTTAATACTGACTAGTATAATGTTGATGTTGAAATCTGATTACAGAAAACGATACTTATACTTAACTAAGGCTATTTTAACGGTGGATATAAATATTAGTTGTGAATAATGATCGTCGCAGTTGTAATAAATGAAATACCCGAAAATATATGAATATGTTACAATAATAAGCATTCTGGCAACCTATTATGGTCGAATCAATTACTGTAATGGCCATTGACTATCCTTACCTGATTCTTATACCATGATAGGTTGCCAGAATGCTTATTATTGTAGCATATATCCAGCGTTAAAATAGTTTTGCTTTTTAATACTGACTAGTATAATGTTGATGTTGAAAACGATGCTATAACAAATAGGTAATAGGACTTTCTACTAAAATTCATACCTGAAGTTTCTTTCTGTAGTAACAAAGGAGGAAGAATACATTCTCCAACAGAAAAGAGGCACATCAAAATCTGTATTTTCATTACACTCCTCGAGGTTCTGGACATGGTGGCCATCTTAATATCAACAATCAACGCATACGCACAGATCGAGCGGTGATTAGTAACCATTATTAGTACGTATATTAGTATATTTTAGCTATAATCTCATTCCTATTAGTTTTTATTGTACATATTTATTGTATGCGGGTCCACATCAGCCTTGGCTGCATTTTTTTAACCCGCTATAACAAATAAAGATGTATGTATGTATGTATCCGGGAGAGCCTGAAACTAGCGACAACTGGGAAGCGACAACTCGGAAGCGACAACTCGGAAATTTCCGAGTTGTCGCACGGAGAGAGTCTGGAACTAGCGACAACTGGGAAGCGACAACGTGGAAGTCGACAACTCGGAAGAAATGCGTGATCCCTATCGGCTTTTTGCAGCTGCTTTATTGATATAATTTTAAAGTTTTCCTGTAATTATGTAATGCTAACATTTTGCGGATAAATGAAATACTCGAATTTGGACTGATTTAGGCAATAGTTTAGAAAATAAACGGCTTTTAAAATTAACCTTACTCTATTTTCCAAGCCAAGGACAAATGTAACAGTTTCAAAGCTACAGGCAGATTTTTTTTAATAGTCTGAAACAATATTTGGTATAAAAATATAGTCTCTAGGACGAGCCGATCTTTTAAAAATGGTCTTTTCTTCCAATGTTTGCCCCCTGGAAGACCGCATGGCTAATTTGCATTACAATATGAAAGCCATCCTAGCAGCTATCGTAAATATGGTCTATTGAATTAATTTTGATCCAGTCCACGGACTTGAACAAAATTAATTCAGTCCAAGTACTGGACCGGGTTTCCAGTAACGTCATGTTACCCGTATTACAGCCCTATGGGTTGGCTGGTTACCTCGTGAATAATTAATAATTAGAATGAAATTTCTAGAACTTTTTCAACATTTCTTACTAAGTTTTATAATAATGACGGGAAACAAACGGGAAAGAAACCAGGCTGAGATATTATTAGAGGTGGTAAAGTTTTGTACCAAAAAGTGTAGTGAGAGTTTTAAAAGACTTATTTCATTTTCAAATGATTTCTACACGTAAAAAAATAAAATTTGTGTTTGTTGAGATTGAATTGTTTTCTCTCCACAGTAAATAGGAAGATGAAGTATTATTTCGTGTTAACACTATTTTGGATTGTGTTCGTTTTTCCCGCCACTTATCCGGTATGCAGCAACCAAAACAAGCCTGCTGCAAGACTAGTAAGTTAATATAATCTATATTTTTGATATTTTTAAAGCTATAAAATGAGAGCAATTCGTAAGATTAAGAATGCGTTTACAGATTAAACCCCGGTGCCCCTGGACGAGATGGACGAGACGGCAGACCAGATAGACCAGGTCCACAAGGTCCAGAAGGTATTCAAGGCAAGCCCGGTGCACCCTGTCCTCGGGGACTTCAATGTTCAAAGGGAGACGCTGGTCCAAAAGGAGAGAAGGGAGAGCCTGGGAAGAGAGGTCTTTCAGCCTATTCCAACTGGAAAGAATGTTTGTGGAGCAACCTCAACGATGAAAAAAACAATGGACTGATCAGGGTACTCATACTTTAGTGCTTTAATTTTTTATTTTATTTTTATATTTATTTTTTTATCAGCTATTCAATTTAGTCTTTGTAACGGCGGGTGTTTTTATGCAAGAACTTTCTCCATCTATTTACCTTACTGGAATAGTCAGGAGATTTCCTTGCCTTATGGTTATTTCTAGCTAAATTCAGCCAATCGCATTTTGACCGATCCAACTAGTATGTACGTGCATCAAGAGTTTCTCATTACGCATGGTTACGTGATGACAATTTAAGGCAGTGTAAAATATGCTATATATTGAGTTGGATTTAGCTTGATTGTACGTAAACGTAGATGTAAAATGAAAATCGCACTTGATAAATGCAAATCAAATATAGCAATTTTTACAACCTATGGTCTCATTGAGCATGGGCTGACAGCGGTAACGTAGAACTATGTTGATGCGTGTATGTAGCAAGAAACAAACCGTGATAACAACGGAAATCGTTGGAAATCGGAACAAGATTCTTAAACCTGTTTATTCGCACCTTTTGGACGAATGTGATTTTTAAAAATTACTTGATGAGGATGAAAAATTCTGGTTGAAAAAAGCCTGAATCAAGATATGGTCGATGCTCCTAATAACTGGATCCTCGTTTTATTTTTCGTTGACAGGACTGTCTTTTCTACAAGAACTACACTGATTCCATCCTCCATGTCTACTGGAATGGTAACTTCAGGATCTACAACTGTAACAGCTGTTGTAAGCGCTGGTTCTTCACCTTCAATGGTGCTGAATGCAAGACCCCTCGTCCAATAGACGGTAACGTGTACATGGCGAGAGGCGCGGGTCTTAACATTCACAATTTATTCTAATAATTTTTTTTAAATAATTTTTTTAAACAATTTTTTTTAACAATTTTTTTTAAATGCACAGGTGAGCAGCACAAGCGAACAACAATGCTTTCCGTAGGTTTTGTTAACTTTATTACTCCGACGCGTTTCGTCTGTAATTAACAGACTTTATCAGGGAGTTTACAAATGAGTGTATTACAACTGTTTATATGGACTATTCCCAGGAAATTACAAAACATACAAACATGTTGTAGCAGGAAAACACGTAAAATAGGCTTGGCAATAGTGGAATTTCCTAATTAATATAATCTTATACTTTTTGGGGCACATGGTTAGCGCTAACCATGTGTCCCAAAAACATATATTTGCATAGATGAGCTAAAGTGGTGGTAGATCGGTAACTGACGATACAGTTAAGATCTGGTAAATGTTTCTGGATTACTGTCTTGATGCTTGCGTGGCTACAATTATAAGTAGATTTAGAGACAAGCATTCTTTTATTGCTATCCTGCTTGGATTTCGTAGTAAACCATTTAGTACGATCCCTATGCCATATAGATTTGAATAAAGGTAACAAGTAATTTATAGGGTATCCACGAAGCCTAAGGCGCTTCCAGAATTTGTCTCTAGTGCAAACAAAAGCAGCTACTGTGGAGCTGTTTCTAGCGTAGCGGATAAGTTCGCCTTTGATAAAGGCTTTCTTATTACTAGATGGATGAAAGGACTCGTAATTGATATATAAGTACTTGTTAAGCGGTTTTTGAAAGGTTTTAAATTGCAGAGTATCAGCAAATTGCCTTTTGTAAATAAGCAGATCCAGAAAGGAAATACTACTATCGCTAATGTCATGAGTGAGTTTGATACTATCATCTCTATTATTTAAAACATGGATAAACTCCATGAGAGTTTCTTTAGGACCGGCCCATATTGCAAAAATGTCGTCAATAAACCGTGAGTATTAAGATAAAATCCCTTTCTCCAGATGATACATAAAAGCATTAGCGACTGTGACAGCAAAAGGAGTACCCATAGCAATGCCAAAGGTTTGGTGAAAAACATCACTACTAAATTCTGTTTTAAGAAAATTATTCTCAAAAATTATTCTGGTGAGCTGGATCAAATGCGGAGTATTGGGCGCCTTAGCTTCTCTAAGAAGCACGTCAAGGACCATAAGTGCTTTCTTGGTATCTACGTTTGGATAAAGCGAGATAACGTCAGCTGTGACAAGAAAGCAATTTGGCGGAAT
>JAAAQI020150044.1:0-10864 GCA_011800005.2 Stichodactyla mertensii
AACATTGGTTAGGTATAACTCAAGAGCTAACACGTCAGTCCTTGAACTTGAGGTAGCCGATAATTGTTCGAAAGACCTCAAAATTCATAAGAAAACCCTTCAACAAGCTGTTTCAATGGGCTTTAATCACTCGACAGTCATATTGGTTGAAACAACAATACATTTTCACCACTTGGCCTCGCATTCAAACATTCAGAACGAGTTCACGCGGGGAAGATCAAAAGCTTTCATTCCCTTGGGAACAAACATGGCTGCCGTGTGATTAAAGCCCATCCCAGACGACCTTGTATTGTACACCCGTTAAACAGAAACTAACAGTTAAAGTCTAATAGACAAATAGACACAAAAGAAGACAATAGAATTAGTGTTTACTAATCTCTATAAGACTCATAACTACTTCACAGGTGCCATCCCTCCAATGGATAAGTGCCAAAGAGAATCTAAAGTCAGGGGGTATCGATATCGATTTCTCATAGCTCTAGCGCAAGGAGATTAGGGCTGTCCACAAGCTGCTTGGCAACTTTTGAGCAACTTTTACAATTCCGGGAAACTTTTTAACTTTCAAGCAACTTCTTTTATCTTGAGCAACTTTTGTTCTTTTTTTAATTGTCCAAGAATTCAAACCGCTTATCAGGCCCGATAAAATGACAAAAGTTGTTTTCTTTTCGTTCAACGATTCAAATACTGTTGACATCTGGCTTACAACATTCGAATACACTTTGTAAAGCATGATTCAGCTGTGTAATTTGTAAAAAAAGAAGAGGTTGTCAGCGGTTGTAAAATTAAAACAAAATGGCAGACGAACATGTTGTGATGTTATGTTAATGAAATTGGCAAATGCCAAGAAAATATTGTACCTTTATGTTAACAAGGTATTAAAACTGACAAAGGTACAATTCTATTGTATGAAAAATCGTCAAATTAATTAGAAACGTTGATTTTTGGAGCAACTTTGGAGCAACTTTGGATCAACTTTTTGGGAAATTATGAGCAACTTTTACGACATTTTGGAGCAACTTGTGGACAGCTCTAAAGGAAATGGGTGACTCCCCCTGCACCAATATCGAAATGCTTCTCTCTTCCCTCCCAACATGTTGAAACATTTTACCTTTTAATATCGTTGCTGATAGCAGCAAATTTCACATAGTAGAATAGAATATCCAAGATGCTTTCAAATTTTAATAATAGTAATAATAAAATATTCAATTTTAAACAAAACTCAACGAAATTCAGACTCATTGAAAGTTTCTTTCTTATTGTCTGTAAAAACTGTCACACTCAGTTGTATAATGATCCAAACTGAAAACTGTAGGCTCCATATAAAAGACGTTCGTTTCATCTTCTCGCTGATTCAATTTAATCAACCGAACTAGAATCCAAATAAATTGTATAAATACGACACTCTGAATACCACGTCCACGTTAGACCAAATAATTCTCACAGCCTCACACACACTCTTTCTCTTCAGTCAAAATAATTTCAAAGTTTCCTTTCCACCTGAAAATGCTTCTATTTTGAGGACTTTTCAATTTCCAGCAATTTCTTGACTCCATTGTACATGTCCTGTACACATTGTACTTCAGACAGACCAAGACGTCTACGGTTACTGATGTCAAATACACCAGCATCTTCTCCCGTAGACACCGAGTGTTCCCCATGGATACCACGAGCTTGGATGTGATATTCGTCACAGATCTTCTGAAAATCTGGGTGTACACTTGCCTTTGGAATCTTGACGTGGACGCTTGCTCTCATTCCTGTTCCAAGGTTGGTGGGACAGCCTGACAAATAGCCATGAGAATCTGTATGTTGGAAGCCAAGTTGTTTGTCAATCTCGTTGACTGCACGGCAAAGCCTGCTGAAGACTGATCCAATGTCACTTCCTTTCTCCATGCTGATGATACGAAGCTGGTCTTCTTCGTTGACCCAGACCAGGAAGGTCTTGTCATTGTTGTGGAAGATTCCTCTCCCTTCTGGCCACAGTTTATTGACTCCAGCAGCGTCCAAGAAGCGATCGCCTTTCTTGAACAAGAAATGATCATTGACCAGCTTCTGTCTGGTTTGTTCATCCATTCCTGTTAGTGGATAGTACTGGCCTGCCAAATCACCAGCTAAAGAGCAAAGCACGCCAGTTACCTAGAGACCGAAAAACGGTTTATGATTTAGAAATATTAGAGATATTCAATGACGTTCCACACTGAAATAACTGTATCATAAGAAATATATACACATATGTCATAAAACATTGTCACAGCCAAAAAAGCAACAAGCGACAAGACCAATACCAAACGTAAACGTCTGTGGTCAGGATATTAGCATAGTTTATGGGCACACATTTGATCTCGGGAAGCGTAGCAGCCTACCATTGTAAAAAGACTAAAATGACCCCATCTAAATGGATGAATTACCGAATTACTGCCTTGCGGACTTGGCTTGTTGCTTTCGACTGTGACAATGATTTTTTAAATAGGTGTAATTTCTTAATTCAAATGAGAGTACCCAGAAAGAGCGTGAGCTCAGTGCAGGATACATCAAGATGAGGTAGCACTTTGTGTAGAGACCCCTTGCAGCAATTCCCAAAGCAGTTCAATTTGGAGGGCAAAGAAACAGAATTTGACTCTTCTGAGAATTGAAGACCGAAAATATTCCATTATTTTGTCCCCCAAATTGAACTGCTTTGAGAATTGCTTCAAGGGGTCTTAAATTATGATAGCACACTTTGGATATTTGAGTGATTGCATAAAAGAATCTGGATCGAGGTTATGGGGAAACAAAAAATAGTTACAGTTATTTAATTTTTCGTTGCTGCCTCTATTCAGATCTTACTGTGTTCGAACGCTCAACCAAAATTTCCAAAGTGATCCATTATTTCATCACCTTTTTCTCGATTTCAAGTCTTTCATTTCTCGTAAGCCCTGGCGTTAAAGCATATCCTTTAAGGTTGCGCGCCACACGGATTCTTGTAGACCTGATGTAGGTGCCATCGGGATCCAAGTTAGGCGCGTCTACCTTTTCTGGGTTCATATCAGAAGTATGCTTATCTGCAAGTTTGTAAGGCGCGTGGTAATCCTCGATGATTTTGTCAAACAATGGAGCAAAGAGCTTGTAGCATTCTTCATCACCAGCGTACACCCCACAAGATGAGTCAAGGTTTTCAATGCCTGAGTTGATGCAGTCGTAAAGTGTGATTTCATGGGTTGTTTTCTTGTCCTTAAGGGATTCAAACATCTCGGGTGTGAGATGCTTGCGTAGCAAGGATTTGACCTCAGGGCTTTTGAGGACTTCAGGAAAGACTGAACGTTTCTTTCTGTGTGATAAAATATGTTTATAAAGTGAAAAAGAAAGATAAGGAATTCGCTCAAGATTGAAATGATGGACAAGAAAAATAGAATTGACCTGTAGCAGCAACAACAGTAACAACTTTAAAAGTTGACAGCTAGCAGGAACATCAAGAGAGGAAAAACAACAACAACAACAGCAACAGCAGCAACAGCAGCAGTAAAAACAACAGCAACAACGACAGCAGCAACAACAACAACAATAACAGCAATAACCAAAAAATGGGGCCCACGCAGCAGCAAAGTCAACAACAGTACCTCACATGATGAATCAAAATTAACCTCTGGATTTCCGAATGAGAGTTTGAAATCCTATATTTATGAAAATGAATCCCAAAAAATCTCACGCGACCTACATTATTCCATTCCTGATGCAATGCAGGATTGCTATAAAATAAAACTGTTGACTTACGCTATTGCCTGTTTTTCCATTTCCATCAAGGACTTGACCCCATCGTACATATCTTGGACGCACTGCACTTCAGACAGACCGAGACGCCTACGATTACTGATGTCATAAACGCCAGCATCTTCACCAGTCGATTCTGAATGCTCACCATGGATACCACGAGCCTGGATGTGATATTTGGTCAAGACGTTATCAAAGTCAGGATGGTCTTTAGCGTGGGGGATTTTGACGTGGACGCTAGCACGCATTCCTGTTCCGAGATTTGATGGGCATGAGGTAAGGTAGCCATGGCGTTTAGTGTGTTGGAAGCCAAGCTTCTTGTCAATCTCGTTGACTGCACGGCAAAGCCTGCTGAAGACTGATCCAATGTCACTTCCTTTCTCCATGCTGATGATACGAAGCTGGTCTTCTTCGTTGACCCAGACCAGGAAGGTCTTGTCATTGTTGTGGAAGATTCCTCTACCTTCTGGCCATTCCTTGTTAATACCAGCAGCGTCCAAGAAGCGATCGCCTTTCTTAAACAAGAAATGATCATCCACCAGTTGTTGCCGTGTCTTTTCGTCCATTCCAGAAAGTGGATAATACTTTCCCGTCAAATCACCGGTCAAAGATGTCAGAACCCCAACGACTTTCTTTTCAACTTCCAGGCGACCAGTCTTGGAGATGCCTGGTGCAAGAGCATAACCTTTAAGGCTACGAGCCACGCGAATTCTTGTGGATCGGATGTAGCGGTTAGCAGGGTCGAGATCTGGGGCCTTTACGTGGCCAGGATTCATGTCTGAGGTATGTCCTTTCGAGAGTTTGTAAGGGCTATGGTAGTCTTCTATGATAGGATCAAATAAAGGAGCAAAGAGTGTGTAGGATTCCTCATCGCCTAGAAAAAGAAACCAACCGGTTGGCTCAGTTGACTGATCATTGGTCTGTTAGGTGGGAGGTCGTGGGTTCAAACCCTGGCCGAACCAACACTCAGGGTCTTAAAATAACTGAGGAAAAGATGCTGCCTTTGTAATAACATCTGCAAATGGTTAGACCTTCACGTGGCTCGGATGATCACGTTAATGACGGTATTGTCCCTTTTTAATGACAGGGATTAGTCAAAGTCCTTTTCCCGGAGCTTAAAGGATTATTCAAGCGTGGTAAAAAGTCAAATCAGAGGCTCTCCCGCGGGCAGGGTGCCTACAGTTTTCAAATGGGTAAGTGTTCAGTCAACTGGAATCCCAGTCCACGCGAAAGCCCATCAAGTCAAACCCACGCCATAAGACAAACTTTCTCACCCCTCACCCCTAACCCCTCCACTTCTAATGGTACAACACGTGCACAGCAAGGATTGCCGTAAGGTACCTGCATAGACACCAACACCAGAGTCAAGATTTACGACCCCGGAATTGATGCAATCCCACAACGTGATCCCAAGCTTGGTTTTCTTGTTCTTGAGGGGATCAAAGATTTTGGGTGTTAAGTACTTCTTTAACAGACTCTTTGGGTTGCATTTAGGGTCGTTGAGAAGACTGGGAAACTCATTCTTTGCTTTCAGTCTATAATGCGAAGCAGAAAAATAGATTAGAGAGTATGCTCTAATCAAAAGTGGGAACAGCATATTTTCATCAGTCCATCTAAATTTTTTGTAGTATGAAAAGATGCTTCACACCTCCTTCTTAAGTATCTTAATTCCCCTGAAGTTTACCCTTTTAACGGAAGCTAGTCCATCTCAGTTTCCTGCCCTGTAAGATATTTCAACCATTATCAACTTACTTTGCAGTAATCAAAACTGCATTTGGAAGCCATCATGGTATGTTCATCAGCCCATATCTACGGTTTTTGCAGCAAGTAAAAATCGTAGGATCCAAACCAGAAGCGGATTTAGGGAGAGGGTGTTCGGGGTCGGGCTACCCCCCTGAAAACAAGAAAATCCCCTCCAACTTCTATTGTGTCCCTTTCGGTCGCAAATACTACGGGTGTACACCTTCCTAGAGACAGGAAAGTGCCATTTGAACTGCCATAGTGCCCCTTTCACGGGTGCACCGTCTCCTAGAAAAAAGTCCTGGGTCCCGCCCTGTAAACTTCCCTTGGATTATCACAAACCTCCCCCCTCCCCCGAGAGAAGCTGGTGCCTCTCAGGTTCTTGTCCTGTTAGCAATTTATTAACCATCATTCTCACTTACTTTGCAGCTGCCTCTGCTTCCGTCATGACTTTTCCTCTCTAGATACCGTACCTGGGAATTTGTTGATAAAGAAGAAAACTTAGTGCTAATAACATTAACGATGTTGGGTGTGTCACGTGACTGTCACGTGATCAAACGTTTTGATATGCCTTTCGTTCACTTAGGGACCGGTCATTTTTCATAGTCTGGGGGGGGGATTGACGATTTGGAGGGAGATCACAAGGATTTGCAAAGAACGTGTGACTATATGCAATTCTTCTTGATCCTGAGGTGGCTAATTTATTCATATTTCCGACAATCTGCCGCCTAAGGCTGGAAGAGCTAGCTAACAGCAAAAGTCCTACGACTCCCCCCTCCCCCCACAAGGCGACAAGTGTTACAGGTGTTAATTTCAATGTAGTTCAACTTTTATCTCCTGTGGTAATAGAGGACTTTTCCTCGAATTTGCATTTATTTTTGTCGAATGTCATTTGATCATTTGTTCAGATACCTCAGGCGAATTTAATATCTTATTTTGGATAGTTTTCTACCTTAAATTTGGACATTTCTGATCACAGTTCAGCAGGATTATTCGTCCTTTCAGTTATCAAGATTCTTTCCTTCGGTCTTGACTTAATAATTCATTTTTAAAAGAAAAAACGCCGCCAAGACAAAATTATTTTTTTCTGTCTTTTTAATATATAGTTAGTTATCTCAAAAAAATTAGCTCGCTTCAAAGACCCCCTTCGGTTAGTTATTCTTTCTATAGTTAACAACCTAAATACGTATTGCTAACACCTGCTTTTTTCTCGATCTAAATTTTAATCAATTTGCAGCCAATGAACGGGCCAATCGTTACTAGTTCTTCACAGGAAGTTCTTCGTTTACAAAACAAACGAAGGTCAATCTTTGTCGAGTGGTCGATGTTAGCAAAAGACGTTCTTATTGCTTATGTGAGTATTTTTGCTGATTCTGTACTTCTGTTTTTCTTAGGAGTCGTGTGGTACAAATATGTCTATGCTCTTTCGTTTGGAATAAACTTATTTGTTACACTCTCTAACATTTAAGATTACCTCGTAAACATTGTCTTCTCAGTTGACCATTTCTGATCGCCTGTTTCGCGACTGAAAACTTTGACTTTTTCCCAGTTCAATCACAGAATTTCACAAGATTTCTTCGAAAAATGTTTTCTTAAGTTTAAAACAGTTTCAGTATATAGGACACAAAGTCAAACGTTTATAGATGTGCGTCAGCAAAATCGATAAATGTTTTCTTTATTAATCAAGCCGGAGACAGATGGATGCAGTTCTTTGTAATTCTTCGGTTTTCGAAGAATAAGACATGAACTGGCACCTTAAAATATGATATATCAATTCATAGATCAGTTAAGATATACATCTGAGATAACAACCTAAGCTTGCTAAATCATTTTGAAGAATTTGTATTACCGTACAAATATTGCAGGAAGAAATATTTTGTACTTTATTTCATTGACATTTCTTTCCAAAATTTTGATTTTCGAAAAATACTTTTCCAAGATCATTGATATTGACCATTGGCGAAGGTCTTAAGGAAACGTTCTTTCCTCTTTGGAAAAATCAAGAATTTCAGATTTTGTGAAAAGAATATATAGCTCATTCACCTAACGTTGTCGCTGAAAAAGCCAAAAGCCTAAAGTTTTGAGAGCGGAATCATGAAATTTTATCAATGTGACATTATTACAAACTAAACTCGCCGTATGCTTGCAAATTCTACAACTTGGAGATATATTCCTTAATTCTTAGATAGACTTGACAGCGAGGTTTGTTGGTAAACAAAGGATAAAATAAAGTTTTTAGGCTTTTTTTCAGCGACAACGTTGATTGAATTAGCTATATAAAGTTAAATCCTTAAATCTGGATCGTTTGCTGGATTTGCATGGAAAAACCTTTAGTTGAAGAATTATTAAAACTTTATAGTTTAGCCGACTGCAAACAACCAAAATTTAGTGTAAGGTTTTGCCAAGTAACAATGCATAATTCTGATTCTTGTCTCGAACGGATGAATAAGATGTTTTATGATTTATTTTTTAGACCATTTTGAAGATTAAACATGCAAACTTCAGCAATCTACTTGCTTTTAATTGCCGTTTCTTTGCCATCTGGTAAGTGATAAGTCCTACGCATGCACAGCTGAAACTGCTTTTACGCCTAACACGTAGTCTGTTGTCATTGGTTCGCTGATGTTTTTTCTATCAATACTAAAATGAAATATTTGGAGATTGCACTCAAGATTTATTGTTCAGTGCACACTGGGCAAAGTTTTTTGCTAAAAAGGGCCGAAATTAAAAACGTGAAGTCTACTTAACAAACAAAGTAAAATAATAAAATAGTTTAAAAACATTTTGTAGCTGTAGTCAAAATGTGAGTAATTTTATGTGTACTTCTTTTATCTTTCAATAACTCCTTTAAATTAAGCTTTTTAATAAAAACTCGGGGAACTTTTCGGGCTCTAAGAACCTGGAGAAAAACCCTCGTGGACAATCTCATTCACAGGCCCTACGAGATTGAGATTGACGAGTATATGTCATTTGCATGATGGAGTAATTTACTACCAAGACCAGAGTGCTTTGAGTGGCTTCTATTGTCAGGAAAATCTTACCAATTGTCTCTTTATTCCCGGAAAGATAGAAAAATTTGAATACGAAAGCATTTGACAAAGCGTTCTGGTAGTGGTAGGAAAATGACACAATCATGCAAACGGCCTATTCAAGGCTATACGACAAAGGTATTGAGCTGAAAATTCAACAAATAATTACTGGGAAAATGTGCTTTTTTTTCCTTTGACTTTCTGGTTTGTTCATAATTTATTAGAGAGCAGTGCTGAATGGCTTGATGCAACTGGAGACCCTAAAGGTAATTTAATCACTATCTTTCAACTTGTTCTCACTGGAGACGAGTTCTGATGCTCATGCGCGTCTTGCTATATGTCCAGTCACCCAGAATGCTTTGCGGCCGGTTATTTTTTTCAAAACATTACTGGTTTTTATGTGACTTCAGAGCGGCCATGTTGGACGAACTTTTCAAATGATTTTCAATGAATTCTCTTGTTATATCAAACAACATGGCGGCCGTGTATTTCAGAGGCGGCGGAGCGTTTTGAAACGTGGGGGTGGGGGGCTCATCTTATTGAAAATCTTTAGAGTCTAAAAAAATCAGAAAAAAAGGCGATACCTATACCGAAGATATTAAATTTCGTTTATAAAACAAAAAAGAACTCTAAAAATGTTTGGATTTTTCCATGTTTGATTTAGCTTACATCATCAACAACAAAGTGCTACACTTTCTTCATTGCACTATAAGAAGTGATACAATGTTTTCATACATATCATGTTGACTGCAGACTGCAAAACAGTCCCTACTTTATCGCGAAAATTCGCAGGAATGGAGCTGAAATCGGTAAATTTGCATGTGAATATTAAGTTCCCTGAGAGTTTCCGTACATAACGATATCTAATATTAATTGTGAAACAAATCACAGCACTATATATTTTGAAAAACGTATTTAATGCTTTGCTGGGAATATTTTCAGTTCCGAAACGTGGGGGGCCGAGTCAAATTTTAGCCGGGGGGGGGGGGGGTACAGCCCCCCGCCCCCCCTGCTCCGGCGCCTATGTATTTTGTTATACATGCTTATTTTCTCGGGAATGATTGCAAACCACCTGTATGCGGGCGTACGACAAATAATATTTGAAGGGGAAAAATTATTCATACTTAATAAATTACAAGCATTTGAATTTGTGAGATACCAAGGCTACCAGGTCCCGGAGCAAAACCCTTAGTGTGTACAAAACCTGAACTCTCAAATCCATACGAAGTTACTTAAGGTAATAATGCGCTCGTGTATTCGTACGCATCTTTTCTGCGCATGTTTTTCGTTGGTTGGGCTTCCTATTTTGTCTGAAAAAGATGGCCGAAGCCCCATCTTTGAAAAATTATATCTTCTAAACGGATTCGGTGACCCCCATTTTTCATTTCAGTTTTCTATTCTAGCACCCAAAATTAATATTTGTGCCAAGTTCAAACAAAATTTTTCGACCAAAAATTGGTGCACAATATATCTTTTTGAATTGCTGCTTGTGTCATTCAAACTTTCCAATAAGAGTTACTCATTTTGAAGATATTTTTCAGAATTCATTGGTTAACTTATCCCATCACTATATCCTTTAATTTTAAACCCAAGTCTGTTTTTATGAAAAAGATCTATAGCTTGCATTGTGGCGCATAAAATGACGTCACTCTATCAAATTACGTCATACATTACAGTTCAACTCCTGTGCTGTTCTAGGGTGTCCTTCTACATGTTTGTGCTTTAAGGACCCAGTTAAACTGTGGTACAAGACACAATGTAGGAAAATTGGTTATTGGTTGGCACCTCCAGGAGTCTCACCTAAAACGACACACCTGTAAGCTGAACCGTGGTCTGACTTCAATACACCACGTTATGATGTAATATGTTAACTTTTTCTAATCCCAGATACATTTTCGTTGAGTTGTTTTTGTATTCGTTTTTCTTTGTTCTTTGTTCTTTTTCTTTTTCTCTTTCTCTTTCTTTTTCTTCCCCACCCTAATTTCCTTTATCTAGAACACGTTAGAATTTAGAATGACGTAAAATTAATGTATGAGTAAACTTATTAATTTTATCAGTTCAGCTACATTTCCTATCTATTTTACGAACAGGCCACTTCTCTAAAATAACGCATAAAGGCGAGGCTTCGTGCGAAATCACGCTTGGTGGCGCAAAACAACTGACATTTCTTTGACTTTTTCTGTTGCTAAAAAGTTTATTTTTACGAGTGAACTGCGAACAAGTCATAGAGAAAAGGAGTGACAACAGAACAAGTCAGTCGTTTCACGCCATAATGTAAGTGGTGAATTCGCATGAAAGCCTTGCCTTAATGCATCATTTTCGAGAACATTCGGAAATGGCCTATTGAA
>JAAAQI020150055.1:0-10859 GCA_011800005.2 Stichodactyla mertensii
GAATTTTTTCGTTGTGACCTTAGTAAGGGAGGCACATGCAAACTAAGAACACCTTATATCACAAGCTCTATATATATGCATTCACCATCTGTATTTATTGTATTTTTAACGAGGCTCTTCTTAGGAGGCTCTTCAGGTCTCGATAACTTTAGTAGCAGAAAAAGAATTGAGGTCTTTTCTAACCATTGATTGTTCAGAATCTTGAAAGACGTTTGATTTAATTCCTTTTTCATCATCTATTTTTCAATGCAAACACTAGAGAAAAACGTGTGTGCATGCATGGATTTGAAAATGAACAAGTCCCCAAGAATTCTACCCTGGGTTCCAGAGGCTCTCTCGCTCCAGTGCTTCTGTATTCCTTTTTCACCGTCTATTTTTTAATGCAGACACTAGAGAAAAACGTCTGTGCATGCGTGGATTTGAACAAGTCCCCAAGAATTCAGGAAAGTATTAAGAATCCGTTTTTGTTCAATACTCGGTAAAAGTTGTCAGGTAAGGAAAAAAAATTTTTTTTTTTCACATTCAAGCTACTCTTGAAAATCTCAAACGAGGTAGAAGTAATAGCAAAAAAGAATACTTATAGCAGTCAGTACGAAGTGAATATATTTTAAGTTTCAAATCATTTTTTGCGCTTTTGAAAGAGTGTTGCTGAATGAAAGGTATATATATACCCGAAAACTAAGTTGGGATTTGAGAGGAAAAACTTAAGAAGTAGTACTTTGACCTGGAATGTCTGCATGAGAGCACTAGAAATAGTTGTCATGTTTTGATATAAGAAAGAATAGTAGAATCGTGAATAACTAATAGACGCGATAACGCCCCAAATTCAAGCTCAGTAAGAAAATAACTCCTAAAGCTGTTCTTTTTGTACGGAAAAGTAATTAAAATTCAACTCATAAATGCTAGTTAAAAAATATATATTTACAATCCATCGTTTCTCGTCTTCAAAAGAATACCTTAACTGCAAGCCACCTCAACAAAAATTATGTGTTGCGGCTCAGATTTTGATACGAATGATTGAGCCTAAAACGAAATGCAGCGTTATTTCATTGTGACGTCACGACTTATTTATGAGAGAGGGCAGAATCGTCCACAACAATAGAAATTTGAGCTTGTCCTTAAGTTGTCTGGTTTCCAAACATAAGATGTACTGGATGTGTTTATAAGCACAATGTTTTCTGTATTTGGTCGTTTTTGGCTTTTCTGACCAATGGAATATTTCCTCGCGAATAGGAATTTTATGTTTCCTCTTTGCTATGACTAGTTTGGACACTATATAATCTTATCCAATAAAAACACTTCATAAGGTAGTACTAATGTTACCTGTGATATTATGTAACAGCTTCAGTACACGTGAGGCCGGCATGAGTTATAGTTATTCCATTCACCCCTCTAGGGCAATACGCAACGTGAGCCGTCGGATCGAGTGATCCATTTTAACATTCCCTCGCACTATTTGGCATATTTTCAATTTTCCTCTCCTTTTCTCCGTGTCCATACACTGTTTGGCGTTTTTGCGCCCTCATCTTTACTGGGGCAAGTCCACAATTTTCACAGATCTACATCACAGTTAGCTTTTTATGACGCAGTTCATAGTTATGTTGAAATAAAGCGGCTTTGGGCCTCCAAGCCCATAGCCATTTAAACTCCAGTTGGGTGTGTCCAGTCATTGCCTTGCCCAGTAAACGAATTTCAGGAAAACCAGCACTTTTCTATAAAACACAATTAATATCCGAGTTTCACTGTGCTGTTTCTGTTTTGTCCCTCTTCCATGACCATAATCCCTAGCATTTGAAAAATAACTTTTTGATGTGTCATCAAAAAAATCAGGACTATTTAAAACAAATATTCAGATTCGTTATGCTGTTACACTACAACGAAAACTATAACAGGGGTTCTTATATAGTGCATCATACCGTCTCCATGCATTAGGAGTTACTGAATTGACTGCAATTTTGTTGCGAGACAAGTTGCACGAGACATTGCCTCAGAGTGTAACATACCAAAGATGAAGACCTGATTTTGACTTTTCGTAACGGTTGCGGCAACGAAATTGCGAGACGCTAGTTTTTGGTATGTTAAATTAGGCCATGTCTCGTGAAACGTGTCTTGCAACAAATTTAGGACACAAGCTGCAAGGAAAGTTGACTGTTGTAACGGCACCTTAAGTGAAACATACGAATATTACCCATATGAATAAGGAAATTTCATCTGAACTGGATAATTCAAAGGGTAATTGACTTTAAGATTTTAAGGTCTTTGTAGCATCAGAATTATTTAATCCCTCCAAATCTGGACTTAATTATTATATTGAAGATATTGGGTCCTCTTTTCTAGCTTAACTTTACTGATACTTTCTGAAATTCTCTCTGCTCATTTTTAAAAAAATCAATTAAAGTTGTTGAGGTAGAAACAGTACGTGTTCCTTATAATTGAAGATTTTTCTAACTTTCGTCTTCATTGCTTTACGAATGTCTTACAAGAACGATTCCAAATGTCTGAGTCATGAATGTTCGTTGTTGCTAGGGTGATGCTCTCGTCTTCATTTTTTTTTTTTTTTTTTCTTTTTGTTACAAATATCCTACAAGAACGTTTCCAAGAGCATGAATCATGAATTTTTGTCGTTGATGGATAGAGTGGTACTCTCGCCTTTAAGATACTCTTGAATGTCGTCTTCATTGTTGTCTTACAATAACTTTTTACAAACTTAGTAACAATTTAGTAACATAAAAAGTGGCTGCCCACTATTGCAAGCCAAAGGCTCAGTTTAAAAACGCTCGACAAAATAATATTTTTTATTATTTTAATTATTATATTATAAAAAAAACACGAAGAAGAACGATTCCAAGTGTCTGAATTATGAATGTTCGTCGTTGCTAGAGTGGTGCTCTCGCCTTAAGATCCTTTTGAGTGTTGTCTTCACTTTTTTAGGAATGTCTTCAATGCGCCATAAGTACAAGAGTGGATTTATTGCCGAGTTGAGGAAGACGATTACGACTTAGTGACGTCAGTAGTTTTTGTTCAGTTCAATCTTTTTATAGTTGGGTCATTTTTCGGGATAATTGAAAAACGCAGAAACAACCGTATACACAGGAGTGTAGAATGCTATTATGACAACAAAAATAAGAATCATGGTTTTCAAGGATTTTCTGTACTGGTATTGATGTTGGAGCTTGCACTAGAGTCTTCCTTGTTTGTAACATCGGAAGATCCGCCTACAGAAGAAGTGCACTTTTTCAGGGTGTAGAACGCCACTAAACAATCAAACAGTAATTGTTGAAAGCAACGCTCCTTGTACAAACGTACAACATCTTATTACATCGTGAGCTCTATTTATATACCGAGACGAAAAACTTCACACTTATAATAACACAGAAATAGGGCAGCTGAAATAGCAAATACCTGTTATTAATTTATTTCATTTCAATATTGACAATAAAGAGACTGTTTAACTTTAGGTTCAGTACTCTTCATACTAAGGCTTAAGTATCAACCCTTTGTGAAAAAGTTAAAACTCATCGTCAATGATAAGTTTGGGATTGGGTATCGGACAGCAGCCGCTCACATCTGACCACGTTGTTTCATGGCGGTAACCATGGCAACCGGGCCACAGCTCACCACTGTCCTGATACCCGTCACACTGATCCCATCAGTGGAATTATACTTATCTACACCCCCCTCGCCTGACTGCACAAACACACCAGAGGCGGGAGGGTGGGAAAATTTCGTAGAATACAACCGCTTCTTAGCACGCTTCAAAGCCTGAACTGATTTCTGCCCGCGGTCCCTGAGCCAAATCGGGGCCCCCCCGTACATGGACAGGTATCTCAACGGAAATACCGCTAAGCTATGGCGAGCTTGACTCGATATTAACTTAGTCTTAAATTACATTTAGACACATTTAGTTTGCTCTTAATAGGCTTCAGATTCACGACGCTTCGATATCTGTTTTTAAATCGGATGGCTGGCAAACGATCCACGCTTATCGCTAAAGAGAAACTGCAGCCACCCATTATGATATTTCTGTGGTAATGTATCAATAGATATGGCCCCAGTTTTCTTGAGTAGCAATATGGAGGACAAGTTATTCTTCAATTGCTGCCACGAAAAGATCAAGAGCAAGACTTGCTATCATAGCGTAGGAAGGAATTTGAAGCGAAGGTGTCTTCCAGTTTGCTGGCCCGCTAATGAAGTACGCCGCAGATAAAGCGATCCGATATTCGGCGGGAAGTTCATCGCCGGCGACGATCCGCGCAACAATTTGCACAGGTGAACACAGTGATTTCTCCGTTGCAAGCAACTCGCGGAAGGCAACGCAGCATCGTGTATCCGAGCCTTTACTGTTTATACAGTACTTTTTTGCTTCATATTCTTTTCAAGAATGCAGTTTCTCTTTTTAACCAAAGGACTCATTAGAACGTAGTGCATACAATAAACTGACAATACCTATCTGATATGAGCGAGCGAACGCTTTCTTTCAATATATATCGCGGGCGGATTTAAAAACGAGGCTCAAACCCAGGTCTTGGAATCTCCTGTTTCCTATCGCCATTATCTCGATGGTGACCTTTTTTGAAATAGCTGTATAACGTAAAATAATTGAGATACTTGGTTTTCAGTACTTGGTAAAGAGTTTTCAGTATCTTTTCACTGTAAAATAATATGGTTTATGTCTTTTTTGGAAACAACTGGAAACCAAGATCTTGTCAACACGTGTTGGCTGCATGCTGGTGATATAACTATGTTGCCTGATGGGAAAAGTCCTTGAGTAAAATCAAATTAGTTTTGACCAACTGCGGCGGTTTTAAATAAAAAAGTTTTAATTTCTTTCACAGAGCAATGTTTTGAGAGCAAGTGCTTTCCATGAAAGCATTTCTAAGATTTCATTTAAATAAGAACGCCCAGTAATAGCCCGTTGTCATGGTACTCTGGGTATATTCTACAACATCTTGTCATTTACTCACTACCTTGTGGATTGTTGCATATTAGGCCCAGTTCAGACGTCACGTCGAATTTTTGTCGCGTCGAATCTATAGGGCATTTCATCCATAAAAGGTGCCACATCTGAACCAACTGAATTCGATAGATTTGGTTATTTAGTGAGGCAGAAAATCAAATTCGACTGAGCCAATCGCACGACGCGATCAAAGTTTGGCGTTGATTCAAACGCCGAACTTTTGTCGCGTCAAATGCAATTCGAAAATATTAAACGGCATTGGTTAATATTGCCTTGGCTTTTGTTAATGCGTGCTCACATGTAGCTTATTGCGAATGGCAGAATTAAATGCAATGTTTGAGTCAGACGGTGAATTTGATGGATTTCAGTGGACCGTAAAGGTATCTAGATTCGACGTTGCAAAAAATCGACGTCTGAACTGTGGGCCTTATATGTTCTAGAGTGGCTTGAAGTTTTGGCTATACGGAACACCGGTACCACCGGGGCAGCTAGGGGCCACTAGAACAGGAATAATGGGACAAGGAAGAGCATCAACTGACAGCTGGGGCAGAACAGGACACTTGAGACTGGCATAGGCTAGGAAACGCAGGCACAACGTAGGCACAGCACTGGAGAAACAAGGGTAGCGTAGCGGTAGTAAGTTCTTGTTGCGGGTCTTTTCTTTGATTCGAGGATTTTCCGCGGGTTCTCCAGTTTTCTTCCCTCCGCAAAACCCCGAAACACTAAATTCCAATATGATCTGTGAGTTAGCCGTGCTCTGACTTAGATCAGCCCAGAGGTTTTTTCAGGGTTTTAAAAAATTGATAGTTGATTAATTTAACAAAGTTATTTTCTTATGATTTTTTTTTCTTCTCGCCATGGAAACAGATGGTGCATGGTGTTCTTGGGGTTCGTGGTTATCATGGTCTGTCATGTGTGGTGGAGGTAGCCAAGAACAAACTCAATGGATGCAAAGAGGCACACGGGAAAAAGGAAGGTTCCGTAAAATAACTATACCAACCAACCAAAACCTGATTGCTACTGGTGCTCTCGTCTTAAGATTATCCTAACTGTCGCCTTCACTGCTCCACGAATGTCTTGCATGCGCCATAAGTACAACAGTGGATTCATCGTTGAATTAGTCATTAGAATAAGTTCAGCTGCTGCATAAACCATATAGAAAACATCGAAATTTCCCAGTCCTTTAACCTTTACAAGGCTGATTACGAGTGCCAGGGAAGCAAAAGAAAAAGGTATAGAGAAAACAATCGTAACCAAACACACGAGAACCATAGTTTTTAATGATTTTCGATATTTTTTTATGTCAATGTTGCCGGAGATTGAAGCTGTCGATGCTTCTTCATCCTGAGCAACTGGTGATACTGAACCCGTTATCCTGTTCAAGCTGTAGAAAGCCATTACATATGACACGATGATCGTAGTGAGTGATATAAAAACGAAAATGCCAGAAAAAAGAACAAGGATGAATAGGGGTAAAGACTCCAGAGTAGCAAATACGGACAGAGATGTTAAGCATATTGCAACCCACCAGAACAGCAATATCAGAAATACTCTCTTCAAAGTTACAACACTTCGGTATCTGTTCCTTAGTCTTATGGCTAACAAACGATCGATGCTTATAGCTGTCAGTGTGATCAAAGAAACGCCGGCCATCGCGTAAAGTACTCCTCTGGCGCTCTTCGAAACTTCACACGACATCTGCAAGGACCAACCTTTCAGACCAGCGAGGTTTTTAACAACCATCAATGGTTCTCCAATCCCTCCGATGATAAGATCCGAAAGAGCAAGATTTGCTACCAGAATGTACGAAGGTTTGTGAAGGGATGGTGTCTTCCAGGTAGAAATCAGGATCAAAAGGTTTAAGACTGTAGTTGCTAATGCCGCTGCAGAGTACAGGGTAGATATCACCAAGCGATATACTGGATATTCAAATGTGATAATTTCATATATGCAAATATCATCCTTGTTTAATATCGCCATAAGATTAGCTGCAATTTCTCCCCTTGTTTATACGATAAGGGGAAAAAAAGTTTAAGTTTTTGTATAGTTTCGAGTTCCTTTCGCTCTGCCAGCCGGGTTTCATGTATCCCCAAAGGTAGGCTATTTGAATAAGAACACTAGTGTTTAAATAATTCGCACAGTGATACTATAATTGTCTTTTTGGATTATTGTTGAAGGGAAGGTGCATCTTACCACCCACAATCAGATGGTCGAATTTCATCCAATTTTATTCATGGTACAAAAGATTCAATAAAGATCCAGCCTGGCTTAAAATTTTCTAATATAAATTTCTTCTACCATGACAAACGTTTCTCTTTGGCTAAGTGTAACCTTTTTTGTATTGTTAGTTTTTCTGTCCGGCTGGCATAAGGTGGAATCCAAACTATCACAAAGGGGAAAAAAAAGCATAGCGATCACAGTGCTTTAAGTGAGGAAATCTATCAAATGATATAAGTTCACTTTTTATCACGTGAGCATGCGCACAGAGCAGTAGCGTGAAACTCTTGGCGTGAATATTGAACGGATTTCCCAAGTGGCTCACGAGCAAGCACGCTCACAGAATCCCTTGAATTACCATGGCAATCTTCGAAATTCCGTGTATTATTTTATTTCGAATTGCTATCCAGCTGTCCGGCGAGCGCACGAACTGACCAATCACAGCGCGTTTTGAATTTCAGTCTAGCGGCCCTCGTTCTCAGTCCTTAAGAAGCTTGAAATGGTTTATGAAATGGCATACACTAACAAAAAATGGCCTAGAAAAACTTTATCTGGCTAATATATGACAGGAAGTTGACCCAGAAGACCAAAGACCATAGAGTAAAGATTAGAATGAAAATAAAAATATGATAAGACTGGGACGAGGGCCGCTCGAAATACAACCACAATCCTTTTCGCGCTTCGTTCTCCGGACAGCTGGATATGGCAATCGTTATAAGATCCATTCGCTTCTTTGTGTGGTCTAGGCCGCCTCAGATTTTATATAAAGTTGAAAAGCTATTTCGACAGTTGGCTCCAGTGCGATTTGCAACTTCAATTGAATTTGAGAGGAGCTTGTTTCAAGAGAATGTTGATGAGAAAGCATCTACGTCCAGTGTAAAAGAATCATTTTGCAAAAAAAGATTAACAAAACAATCATTTTTGAGCACTGACTGAAGTTAAGTCAATCCAATATTCAAGTAAATTTTCAAGGATTCTTAGAATTGCTTCCCGCTGTCCCTATTGAGTCACCACATGACGATTTCCACAGCGTTCCAGTGATAAGTTTTATTGTTGTTTTGTTTCAATGACATGTGTATTTAAAACACAAACTAACAAACTGAGATGGCCGTTTTTATGGTTTTTTTTCTTTCATTTTTCTTTTCTTTTTTCTTTTTTCTTTTTTCTTTCTTTTTCTTTTTCTTTCTTTTTTTTAACAGCGCCTTCTGTAGGTTTAGAGACAATTATCTCATTCTAGAAAAATGCCCGGATGACGTCATATACATATCAAGATCTTCAAACCCTTACTACTCAATTATCAGCAAAATTAAACTGTCCTATCACAAACTTTATGAAGAATGGATTTTCAAAATGTGCTCATAGGCATTAGGGAAGCTTTAAAAAACTAGATTCCTAGGAGTAAAAGCTAAAAAAGATCCCTAAATTTCTAACTGTATAATAAAACAACTATTGGATAAAGTTGACTCATGATATCGTAAATTGACAAGACCTCGAGTCTGTGTTATCCGTCTCCGCCTATCCGGCTTCGGCAAATAAAGGCTCGTTTACGCAGGCGATGTTTTCTGGGATAGGCACTGAGATTTCCGTTCCAATTTTAGCTGCGATGCAAAATCACGGGTGTAAACTACCGGCGATTGTAAGGCGATTTTCTAAATTCACGTCGCCGATGAATCACCGTTGTTTCGAACATGTTCGAATTCAGTGTGATTTTGTGGCGATTCGTACTCAAATCTCCTCTCATGTTTACACGCGCCGATTTTTGATTGCAGGTGAAACGCAGCTAGCATAGCAAGTATAAGCGAATGTACGGACGAAATAGCACACACGCACGCACGCACAAAGAACAAAAAAACAAACAAACTAAAAAACAAACAAGCAAACGAACAAATGAACGAACGAACGAACGAATATACGGAAGAACGAACGTACGAAAGAACGAACAAGCATCACCGACAGCTGGAGTGTTGTTCTTGTCTAAAGATTCTCTTAACTATCGTCTTCACAGCTCCGCGAATTTCCTGCATGCGCCATAAGTACAGCAGTGGGTTCATGGATGAATTTGTAATCATGATGAGTTCGCTTGTCAAAAACCACATATACAAAGAATCATTCTTTTTCGGCATTTTAGAGCTAAATGAAAGGGCTGCTGCAAAAGATATGGACACATATGGAATGTAGAACAACATTATAACCATAAAAACAAGCACCATCGTTTTCAAGGATTTTCTGTACTTGATTACATTAATGCTGGGGCGTTGGGTATTGGACGTTGAATTATTTGTAACTGGCGAAATCAATGATGTGATCTTTTTCAAACTGTAAAAAGCAATGCCATAGCAAACGGACACAACAGAGAGTAACAAAAACATAAATATTTCAATCATAAGAAGTAGATGTTTCAGTCGTTCTATTTTCACGTTCAGGAAAACTAAATTAGCCAGAAAAAATGATCCAATCCACCATACGAGCACTAATCTTCCACAGCGTTTCAAAGTTACGACACTTCGGTATCTGTTCATGAGTCTGACAGCGAGCAAACGGTCCACGCTTATCAAGGCTAATGTCTGAAGAGAAACAGAAGCCGTGCAATACGTTATAGCCCTGGCACTCTTCCATATGTAGCAGAAACTATTCTTCATGTTTTTGAGAGCCACGATGTTCGTACCAACCATGAATGGTTCTCCAAGCGCTCCGTTTATGAAATCCGAAAGAGCGAGGTTCGCGACGAGGAGGTACGAAGGATTATGTAGCGATGGGATCTTCCAGATTGAAACTAAAATGAGAAAATTTAGAACGGTCGCAATGAAAGATGAAACTGAATACGCTACTGTTAGACCCAAACGGTAAATGGGATAATCAAAATATTCCATTTCGTAGAAACAAATATCCATTTTCGTGGGACAAGTTAAGGTTCTGGGTTTCTGGCTTCAGGATATGGTTTAGTCTACATTAGACTTATTCCAGTAGTTCCTACTAGTTGTGGATTGGAAACGATAGGTGGGGGGCTGTTACTTCTTTTGCTCAAAGGTATACCTCACGTTGGTACGTCAATATATTTCATGAAAAGCTATTCTTTCAACTCTTCAATCCCATTCAGTGAAGAGATTGAGCAGGTGTGCGAGTTGCTTTACGAACGCATTGAGTTTCTTTCTTTTTTTATTTCTGATGACGGACCCTCTGCTTGCAGAAGAATGAATAAAGATTGTCCCCAGCTGAGCATTGTTGATCAAAACCTGTGGCCTTTCACTCTTTGGTTTGAAAATCATTTCTCACGTGTTTTTTTAGATAATCCACAGATAAAATACATATCACTCCGGTCAAGAGTGTTTGACTTTTCTGATACTCAAAATGTATTGGATTCAATTGTCAATTAGTGTTTTCAGGTAAAGTGCTTGAACACAGGACCGGTCATAAAAAATCACAACGCAAAGGTGATTGGTTAGAAAATTTAATGCCGCTTGGTTGCTCTTCAGTCGTTTATAAGGCTATACATGACACATTACATTTTAACAACTTTCATTTTGAAAAATTAAAACAAAAAACACCTAAAGAAGTTATCAAAGATGGTGATTTTTTAAGTCTAATTCGGCGCAAGTGGATTTCTAACTTATGAATGAATGAATGAATGAATGAATGAATGAATGAATGAATGAATGAATGAATGAATGAATGAATGAATGAATGA
>JAAAQI020150066.1:0-10858 GCA_011800005.2 Stichodactyla mertensii
ATTTGACGAGAAAATAAACACACGAAACACTAGAGTATGAATCAGTATATTGAACCAACGAAGATGCAGGTTCTGCAAGGTTCTTTTGGTTATCATCATCATATAGGACCGTGAGGGACTTGATTTGAATCAGAATATGCTAATCAGTTAATAAGATGCATAATAATCGACCGTCCTTTTGAAGCGTGTGAATGAGTGCTAACCAAAATAACCTGGATGCTTATATTTTTCAAGGGACTTTTTTGAAGGGGAAATATTCGAAGGGGCTTATTTAAGTATTGGAGTGAAACTTTGCATTTAGAAATCAGCTGAACTTATAATTGCAGGGAAATTTGTGTTGGCAATTTTTCAATGTGGAAATGATAATATAAGGCATTAACTAGAAATTTGTGACAATGTAATCTCTGAACATGCCAACTTCAAACACAATAACAATAAAACTTTATTGAAAATGGAATTATATAGCTCAAAGTTCATAGATAGCTGGTATCTTGCCTTCCACATACATACATAGTGAGATTCAATTCAAGGAGTGCCAAATAAATATGTTTGTTTGTTTGATTGTCCTGGAGGCTTTTCGCAAATTGGATCTTGACTGCATTTTTGAAGGGCTTGTTGACAAACACATCTAAGGGTTGTACTGAATTGGGGGAATGTTTATTAGCAGTGTTTAGACTTCATCTGTCTGTTGAACATGATGGAACACAATTACATCATTAACTAAAATCTTGCCAGATTTTAGTTAAATCAGCTTGTGTGGAATTTGTAAACATGTTTCCCTACTTGTGTTCCACCCAAACTTTCATGATGTTCTCATTGCACCATACCTTGGGCTAGAACATCCCATTCTCTCTCTAATCCCAATGTCTCTTATCATGTGCTGAAATCCTTTTTCCTTTGCCATGAAAGATTACTGTAGGCCTAGCTCACCTGCAGATCTTCATCGGCCAAGATTATGAGCTATACTGTGCACTGTTGTTTATTTAAACCTGATGAGGTGCTTGCACACCAGACTTCCTTATAGGCCATTCCCCTTGTTCTCTCATGCAAGATTTTTGCATGGAACTTTGTAATTGGAGGTCTTAGTTACATGCTCTGCCAAGAGCTATATGTAACCATATCTTTGAGAAAAATCAGAAAACTGGTGATCAGATGTATTGAAGCCATCTTGCTTTCTATGGATGTTGTTCTTTCAATAAATGTTCCACACGAGTATTAATTAAACCACCATATGGCTTGATGATTTTACCCTCCCTGTGCATAGTCTAGAATTCCTCATGTAGCTTCCTTTCTATTACTACCCCAGCCTAACCCTTACATGGCCCCTGTTAACAAACATGTTTTTATCAGTAATGACAATATTTAAATCTTCCATCCTCCATTTAAAAACAACAATTAATAGCTTAATTATAAGTTCTTCTTTATTTTTGGATGAACTTCAATTATGCTTGAATTCTTATTTTTCTGAAACATTTCATGTGTAGTTTTCTTAACAAGGCCCCACACAATTAAAGCCAATCAGATTTGGTTCTCAAGGTCTTGAGAACCTTGGAACACAATTATGAAAGCAAAATCAGACACTCTCTTCCTGTTTCTTCCCCATAGGGGGAGGGGTGAGCAGCAGCTGTACACAGGCTAAGATTTTTATGGTATGATCTTATTGAGTAATCCACAACTTCCATGTTGCTAATTATAAGGTTACCCCACCTCCCCTATGGACGAAGTGCATCAAGCAAATACATTAACTTGAGTGTACAGTGCTGATCTTTAGGACAGGTCAGTCTTTAGATATTGTTCAAATGGGGAAAGGGGGACTTGTGCAAGATTAGGTATAATGCCATGTTTCCTTTTTCCTGACCCTCACTTTTTAGCAAGCATATTTTTTTTTCTGAGCCCCCCACCACACACACATGTACACACCAAACCAGTAAGGAGTCCAGGCATCTGTTCACATTGGATTGTATTGTAACATTAATTATTTGGTTTGTTTTGTGATTTAAAGGTGTCTCGGCTTAACCAGGCACTGAAGGATTTAAAAAGGGAAGCTCGCAAAGAAAGGCAAGCATTGGTGAGAATCATTCTAAATTTCTATTTGCCTGAATGTGCCTGGATATAATAGTCTGTGGTTATCTATTTTACTCTATAACACAGGTTGATGAGTATTCTCAGCAAATACACCAGTTACAAGAAGCTCTTGCTGAGAAATCTAACGAGGTAAGGGCATTCTACTTATTCATCAAGATAATGGGTGTTTGTAATCATGGTGATCAACTCCTCACTTACTGTGAAATGTCATATGTGTTTTATTTGGACAAGGTGTTTACCATTGTTTTCCTTTTAAAATATTAGTTATGCATGTTTTTTTACTTTTAAATGTTATTGATTTTATATAATTTTTCATTTATTCAAGGTCAAGTTAATGCAGTCAGAATTAAAGCTGGTTAAAGAATTCAGAAGAAAAAGAGCACAAATGCAAAAAGAGCTGGATGAGGTACAATTGATATTTGGATCTGGTATTTGAATTTTTATGTCCTTTAAGTTAAGCATTAAAAATATCAACACTAAAATGCATATGGTTCATCTCTGTTTCTTAAACAGATCAAAGAAAGCATGTTTTTGACAGAAAAACACCACAAAGGCACATTGCAGCAAATGGAGCAGAAGTTCTTTGAGGAGAAGGTACTGAATTTGTTTACATTTTCAATTATACTTTAACTGCATTTTTTGCATTTTAATTGCTAATAAATTGAGTTTTGTTTAATCCAATTCAGGTTCGATTACAACAAGAAGCTAGCAGGAAAATAGCAGAGTTGGCAGAGAGGGCTCACTCTGAAGCCATAAGGTATGTATAAAAGAATGAAATATGTAATTACTAGTTAAATTTGATGTGATTGTCATTATGTTCTAACAGTCAGAATATTTGTAATACTTTAGCAACCTGGATGAGACAACTCGTTCTGTTTACAAAGAAAATGTTAGGATTAATGCTGCACTTGAATACCATGTTAAGGAAGGCCAAGATCTGAAGAAGGTGAGTAAAATTGATCCTTTTTCTAATCTGGTAATACTGTTTTCTTTCAAATATTTTTTATAATGCTAATGACAGCTGCAAAGAATGTACAACATGAACTATATCAACACATTCCAATTCATCTCCACTTGCAAGATAGGGCTAATCATGTGCATGAGTCTGTGGACATTTTTCAGACTGCATGTGGTGTAATCAAATTTCATGGTTTGACTACAACCTTGAAAGTCCTTGAATTTTGTAGTCTGCCTTGAAAAGTTGTTAAATTTGATTTTTCCTCAACAAGTCCTTGGATTTTGTGGATTTTACAAATTTTACAATTGTTTTAGCAAAGGTTTAGTTTTTTCATGTCAATTTTCATCCATATATTATCCAATGGCACTGATAACCTCCTTTTCATGTTGCAAAAGTAATGCGGGATGGCCCAAGCATGTCCTTTGGTTATCTTTGTTTCTTGTAGTAACACAAGATCAAACAGAAACACTGCTTAAGATGGAAATATATTTCTGTCCTTGGAAATTTAACATTTGTCCTTGAAAAGCCCTTGAAAAGTCCTTTTTCTCTCAACAAAGTTGTATGAACCATGAATTTGAACAATAGCTATAATATTTATTGTTTGTTTCAAGCTTAATACTATCAGATTGTAAACTAGTAAAGACACAGTTTTGATTTTAAGTATTGTTAAAAGCATCTGTTTAAAACTTATTTGTTTAAACTTTTTTATTTTAGGAAAGAGACAAGTTATTGGAACAAAGCAAAGAGCTATTATCAGACAAGGTGATTCTTTTGAAATTAGGCTCACAAGTCTTTGATTGTGATTCTAACTGATTTTACCCTTGGAATTTCTGCCATGCCAGATATTTATCAGTTACTTTATTACCTAGGAGCTTAATGGGATAATTGTGCAAGAAAAAGTAGTTGAATCTCAAAAGCAAAGCAATTTAATTGAAGAGGTAAGTGTACATGAGGGCCATATCTAGTCCACTGGCAACTCTGCAAGTATGTGACGTGTGTACTTCAAAGTCAGGCCTTTTCCAAGCCTGTAACTGTTTAATATTAAACCCAGACCATTCTGTGCACATTAATGCCAAGTAGTTTAGCTCATGTTGGTTTATGACTCATTTTTCCTAATGGTTTTGTTCCCATCTTCTCCTAATCCTATACTCCTCCCTATATCCTCCTTTGCCTTCATCTCTGCTTTATAATAGGCCTTATGCAGTAACCATTCACATAACCACAACCCTATAATCTTAAATTAAGTACCATAAGGCCTATTCATTTAGGAATCCTAAAACCTTCAAATCGTAAATATTTTCCAGTTACAAGAAAAAGTAAAAACGCTTGAACAGTCATTAAGTCACCTTGTACGAGAGTTTGAAGCCGAGAGAGTAAGCATCGTAGACAATGCAGCAATTGAAACAAAAAATAGCAGGTTTGTACATTTCTGTTTATTTTGAACAAAAAATATTTTCTATCAGTTTCCAATAACCCACAATAATCACTGACATCTTGATTGATTTGATAAGTAGGGCTGAGATTGCACGACTTCAAAGAATAATAGAGCTGAAGACAAAGGAAATGAATAAAGTGAAAAGACTTGCTAAAAATATTCTAGATCAGGTGAGAACATCTCTTGAAACTACTTATTGATAAAAAAACTTTTAGAAAAATGTAACCCCACGTATGTGATAATAGCTGTGAGGGACTGGTCGTAAAAAAGGGGGTGGACTGGCAAAGGGATTGGGGGGGGGGAGTGGTTAACAAAAATTTAGCCTGTAAAGTGGATCAAGAGGAAATGAGTACTAGTCAAGGGTGGTTATCATCTTTTGTATCAGGGTCTAAGGGGTGCGCCATGTTACATTAACACTAAGAAAAGGGGTAGGCCACACTTAAATAACTACCTTCATGATTGTTATTTACCAGCCCAATTTGAGCGAATTTCTCAGCCGTTCTGTAACTGGAACATACTATACCGTAACGGTAACTACGCGTTGTGATTGCAAGATTCACACGAAAAGCCATTTCAGTGGTACTGCATGTAGCGTGTAGGTGCTAAAAGTCAGTATCGTAATACGTCACCGCGACAATGTTGGTTTTATCTAACATTTTTTTTTTTCGCGGGGAGCAAAGCGGAAAACTGCGTATGAGGCTAGCTAACTGGATAAGATGCATTTTCTTGCTTTGCCTGAATTCAGAGTCCCTGCCCACTCCAGTACCATGCTAATATTTCCGCGAAGCTTTTGGAGCACAGAAGTAAGAGCGTAACACACAGATGCGCACAGCCTGTTTAGTGCGCTAGTCACACACAGATTTTTCCTAGAGGAAAAAGCCACATTTGTAACGTTCTCTCATCTGTTGTATAAAACAAGTAGTACAGCATAGCTTGTATAAATATTTAGCTGTATCACACAACTTTTCGTGTAATAAACTCTATTTTGACGTTTCTGATTGGTTATTGACACACTAAATCAACAGAGGACTGAGGTAGAGCAGTTTTTCCTGGATTCTCTGGAACACGTCAAGAACGAAATAGCTAGAAACAGGTAAGTTTTTATACGAGAGGAGCCATTTCCACGGGATAGTCAAATAGTTCATGTCACCTCGTTAGTCTGAAGAGAGTAGGGAAATCAGAAGAAAGGGATTTAGCAAAGGATTCTGGTAGTAAAGACACCGCCGTCATAATGACCTATCGTGTTTCTATATTTCATACCTTTGGTCATGTAACAGCTGACCGGGTAACACGGTTAAATTTTTGTAAATATATTTTCACGGTTGTGTTGGAAGGCCGCCTTAGAAATGACGACAGGCATATCTTCTCTTACAGAACACAGTACAGACGCGATGCACAAGCTGTGTATCAACAGCGCATGCTCGCGGCACATGAAGGCCGTGGAGATTATCCAATGGTTCGTACTTTTAAACAATCCGACACAAGCACTAATAACGTGTTTGATGACCTCAAGATGGCTGAACATTGGACCGGTATGGAAGGGAAAATCGATATAGGAGAACTGACTTGGGAACAAAGAGAACGAATTTTGAGGTTGCTGTTTGCTAAAATGAATGGTTTCAAAAACAAAAGAAGGTGAGTCAAAGATACGATGTACAGTACTGTACCGAGTGTTATTGGATCCTTATGTTTGTTCCATTTCTTGGGCATGAAGCGGTTAAGGACATGATTTATTTTCGTCGTCCTCCCCGTCCTGCCTGCAAACATTGTCCCCTTCCCCCCGCCCCCCAAACAAGATTTCTACATTTCATTTAAGGACGTTCGCGGGCAAATAAAGCTGCATTGAGAATTCCTTGATTTTATTTCTGAACAAACTATATACTTGTTCAAAAAATGAAATAAAAAAATGGGGGTCACCGTATTCGTTTCTTTGCTATGTGCCATCAAAATATGCCTCCCCACCCAGAAGAAAATTCGCGTGCTTTAGCGAAACAACGCATCGGCATAAACACATCGAGAAAAATGTTGAAAATAAATGCAACTAAATGCAACAGAAAGGTACCGGAACATGAACAGTATTATTTTTCAGAAAGGATGCGCAGAAACAACGCAGCGAACGTCCCCTTAACATGTATTCCTAGTATGCCTGTCAAGATTTACGCTCAATCATTGACTACTGTTCATACATCAGTTCAGATGTCAATTGGTCTGTTGTCTTGATTGGGCATACTGTACTGTAGCTCAGACAGCCAATCAGCGGTGCACCCTTGATTGGTTAATGCTGCGTTTCTAAATCAAAAGAAAATCATTCTTGTGTTTATCTGTTTACGTCACTGATATACTTGTACCACAGGAATAAACCACCGAGCTTGGAACCCAGTTTACCATCTACTGGAAAAGCCGCAGCCGTTGATTCAATAAAACCGGAAGAGGATAGCACTTTTATTACACAAGGAGCAATACAATCAACTGAAACAAACAGTTTGATACGACAATCAGCTCTACCATCCCTTCCAGCCCCTAAACAAGCTCCAGGTGCTACTGCTTGATAGTTCGCTTTTACTGTAAACACATCCTGTAAATAAGATTTCTTGTGGACTAGCATCAAAAAGAAAGAGAGCTTATGCATGTAAAAAGACATGCTTTTATGAATCCAGATGGTACTGTCACGACAAATTTGTAAAACAAGTCCATAGTAAAGTTTTATGAATTGATGTGGTACTGCGCAAGAGTGTAAATAGTGTTTTTACCTGTTATAAAAGTATTAAATGAAGTGATGAGGAAGTATTTTAGCGGGTAGGATGCTAAATCAGTGCTGAAACATGGCCGACTGCGTTGCAATTGCTTCGTGCTCTGTAGTAAACCTTGTTCTTATTGTGTGTCTTATCGCCATCTTTTGAGAGTACTGCTATTCATTTTCGGTTCACAACTAATACAAACGAGGATCTGCGGGTGCTCACAAAGTTATAATTAGTAATCCTGAGATACAGTTCCTTTGCGCGACGTCGGGGGACGTACAGCAAGCAGAACTTCATATATATTACCTTCCCTTAGGAATTATTTGACCAAGTGAGTTAAGGGAATTCCCAGTTGTTGTGGTGGTTGTTGTTAATGAGATTCAGTATAAGTATAAGTATAAACCGTTTGTATTGTGCGTATTTTGGCTCCAAGGTAGGCCTTACGTTTTTGAGTTGGTGCGCATGTTCATTACATTAAGCTGCACTACCAGGATAAATGAAGTTATTCCGCCTGCAGACAAATGCGCATACATGGGCGCCTTTATATTACAACACACCGTTTAAGCATTAAGGCTGATTCAGTCGTCAACTGATGCATTGGACTATTGTTTCGTTTTTTGTTTTTTTTTTTAGAAAGATGAAAATAGGGAAGGACTGCTGAATCTTCACGACTAGAGCAATATTTTGTGGCACTATAGATTTATGTCCTATTAATGAGAAATTAGCGCTGCGGTGTTACTGCGGTATCTCGGTATGACCAAAATTCAGTGAATGCGATTTTGAGATAACGCCTTGTACTTTGGGAGAGATGATATTTTGATCAGCAGAAAAACTGACATTTTCGTGAATATCTCCAAGTAGCTTTACTCTAGTTCGACAAGATTCTGTCACAAGTTTGGAGCAACAGTAAAACAAGTGAAAGCCTCATAGTTTTGGCGTATCACCTTCAGTTAAAAATCAATCGTGAAAGTAGTGGCCTTTTCGTTTTTCTGCTCTGCCGTTGGTAGTTAAAATCTCATAAAACCCCAGGTAATCACAGGAAAAAAATGTTAATTCCCAACTTGGGTCGAAAATGGGTCGAAAATGGGTCGAAACTGGTTTTCCAACTTGGGAAATCTACAATACCCAACCTTGTAAAAATAGAACAGTTTCCCAACTTTGTAGGAGATTGGGAATTATATAATTGCCAAGTTGCAATTACAGGACTGGGTATGTAAAGCCCCAGGATAAATGTCTAGCTGGGGCTATTTCGCCGGTAGTTTTTACAAGACTGGGAAACTTGTATTTCCCAAAATGAAATCACAGGACTGGGGTTATATAGTTTTCAAGATTCTGAATTTTCCCAACCTTGGGTTTATATTGACCCCAATGAATACAAGCCTGGGGTTATATAGTTTTAAAGTTTCTGAATTTCCCCAACCTTGGGTTTATTTTGATTTCAGACAGGGCTTTTCCTAACTGCCTTCCAAACTTGCCCCATGCCAGTTCCAGGCTAGCCCCAGCTTTGGGGAAATAAAATTCCAGATAGCCCCAGGTTGGGAATTAACATTTTTTCCTGTGATATAAAGTACTTTGAAACTCATTGTACTCCTCGGCCAATTGCAGTGCTGTTCCAGTGTCCATGGACTTGAAATAATTAAGACCGATTTTTGCCATAACAAGATTCCACAGCGTGCTTTCCTGTGGTCATTTTTTTCAGTGCCAACCCAAACACCGCAAAAAGTACAAGCGAACAACGAGTCCTCGACCAGCATACAGGTCCAGTGGGAGCCAATACCAAAGGGTTACGTACATGGTTTGTTACGAGGATATGTAGTTTATTATTCAGAAAGTTCTCCATCCGACCATTGGTTGAATGTTACCTTGAAAAGCGATGTTAGGTCGACAAAAATCAAAGGCTTACGAAAATACACATGTTATGCAGTACAAGTCCAGGGATTTACCTCGAAAGGCTATGGTAAACTTAGCAAATCCGTGGAACTAAGGACAGATCAAGACAGTAAGTATTAGATATTCTTTCTTTTTTGTTCCTTTTCCCGCCAAAAGTAGAGCATTGTCATGTGACTCAGGTCCAGGAGTGAAATTCCGAGTAGTTGTGACTGTGCTAAGGTAGCAGCTAGTTGTCAGAGAAAGAGCCGTGTGCGTGTTATTTATTTTCTTTATTTCATCGCTAACAGGCCAAGGAGAAATATCTAATTCTATACAAGCATGACCCCTGCTGTGTGCGTTAGAGATACTAGGAGAAAAATTATCAATGCTATGCTCATGATTCATTGGATATGTTCATATTGAGTCTAAAGGTTCGTACACACAAAGGGTTTTGCTCCAGGGGCAGGCTCCCGAGTCATTTTGCATAACTAGTACACACGAAAGAACATGCTGCGGGAGCTTGCTGCATGGTGTGGTCATACAGGCTGATATTTAACCAGTTTAATATCAGGGAGCGTACCTTTTTACGTGAGACCTTTGGCACCCACGGAGCAAAACCCTTAATGTGTATAGGCCTCAAAGAATGCATTAGAAACAGCCAAAAACGTGAAGAAAGAATTTGAAACAAGTATTAGAACATTAATGTCATTTTAGGGGCGTGGCTAGGGTTCATGATTGACATGTCATCCTCTTCACCTCTTTCCACTTCCCACAGAAAACATATGAAATAGTAAATAGTTGGTCACGGCTGTACACAGTAACCCTAATACTAATAATTTCTTTCAGAACCTGAACGATATCCGCTTAATTTAACGGGCTTCAACAAAAGTTCCACGGAGTTATACATCGAATGGCAGCCACTAGAGGGAAAATATTGGAATGGTATAAATCTAGGTTACAAGATCTTTTACATTCCACTTAATGCCGCCAGTAAATACGAAAAAACAGCTATCGTTGATGCGCATTCGAATTTTATGACTCTGGATCAACTTGGTAAGTTTACCTGGTACAAGGTCAAGGTCGCTGCATTCACCAGCAAGGGACTTGGACCGATATCTCCTGAAATTGTTTTACAGACGTCAGAAGATGGTAAGGATTTTTTCTATTGGTACATTGTAGTGGCACGAGGATTGTATAAATACCTTTTATTAACCGAGCGCGAGGGCGGTACCGAAAGTTATGGACCGAGTTTTCCACTTATTGCTCAAGTGTAGCGCGCGGGCCATAAAAAGGAGGTTCCATAACTTACGTACGGACCGAGTAAACGAGGTTAATAAGAAGTTTATTATATGGCAAGGCATATGCAAAAATAAGGTTGGTAGTCCGTACCATAAGTTATAGACCGCAAATTGGCTAATAAGAGCACCTGAAATATAAGTAGTTATTGTTGTGCCAAGTACGACTACACCTTGTTATTACATCTGCACGTGCTATTGCACAACGTTTCTTAAAGCAAAATATGTCTGCAACGTTTATTTAACATGGATAAGACTTGACGTGATAGTAATGATGGTGATTTTGATGACAGTGATGACGACGGTGGTGGGTGGTGGTGGTGGGTGGTGGTGGTGGGTGGTGGTGGTGGTGGTGGTGGTGGTGGTGGTGGTGGTAGTGATGGTGGTGGTGGTGGGGGTGGGGGGGGTGGTGGTGTTGGTGGGGGGGAAGGGGGGGATGGTGGTGGTGAGGTTGGGGTGGGAGGGGGTGGAATATAAG
>JAAAQI020150077.1:0-10858 GCA_011800005.2 Stichodactyla mertensii
CCTTAAAAAATTAATTTCGAGATTTGGACCATCAAAAATGTTTTATTAGAGCACGAACTATCATTTTAAAAGGAATCAAGCAAACTGTTATATGCACTTTAAGTAATGCATGAGAACTATAGACCTGGGTATTCGTGCATACTTACCAGAAAAGTTCAGGCCTTTGTTTTCTTATCTATCTTGCCTCCAAGGAGTGGTCTTTCCCTACTCCATCCCACCCCACCCCCCTAAGGACCTTCATTGGGTTAGTGGGGAGGATTAGTATTCCTTGCTGAAAACATTTGCAGTGGGCCTAGTGAGTACTTTTTACTCACAGTAAGTACTATGGAGTATTTACTAGTCAGCTGCTTTGAGTGCTTCAAGCGATGAGTGAAGAATGACCTTTAGCAGCAGGAAAGCCAGGAGAAGAGGGATATGGGTGGCTAATATAAACCATGAAGATACTGTAATCAGCCAGATGTTCACAGACTGATGCACATATTTTCTTTTTTCTTCACTGCAGATGGTATAATCAAGAGACTCTACAAAAAAGATGTTACAGAAATTGACTTTAGCAAGAAATATTATCAAAACACTTTCATCTCAGATACTAGAGCCATGAGTGACTATCTGCTTAAACCCAGGTTAAATATGTTAAAGTATACTTGAATGAAAATTTGAATAAATAATGGTAAACATCCCTCCCTTCATATTCTTTTTAGTTACTTCCTCTACCTCTCTCTTACTCTCTCTCCCTGTGCCCTCAGCTTCCTCATTGACCTCTGACAGCTTATCCTAGATTACCACAGGTAACCCACCTGCTAAAAAGTATTTCTATAGATGTCTTGAGGATAAATACAGTATATAGACATGCTGTTTAGTATTGAGTTACTTTGAAGTTAGTCTCAGCCAACCCTTTACTGCTGAGAGAGGGTCTGGGAGAATTATTATTTAAGTTTTGTAATATTCAAAATGGCGTCTGACCAGATTTGGGTCAGACAGTGATTGGCCAATACACCAGCTACATCATTTTGTGTCCTCTGCGACCAGTCACTGATTAGTTCATTTGATTCAAAGCAAGTTGGATGCCATTTTGAATATTACAAAACTTAATTAGCAATTCTCCCAGATCCTCTCTCAGCAGCAAAGGGTTAGCTGAGAGGGGTCTGGGTAACTGAGACTACTTTGAAGTCTGCATAATGGCAATTGGTTGAGTCTGTCCACATTTTTATGGTTCAAATGACCCATTGCAATTATGTGGAACTATTAAAATTTATGAACCAAGACTGTGCAGGATTCTGAATGTTCAGAGAAAACCAAATTACTCTGGCTGCATATGATATAAACTTCCATGATTCAGAAAAATCAAAATAAGCATTTCTTATTTTGTTACACAGTGATCTTGAAGGACTGAAAACAAAATCTCTGAGAAGTGCATACACAAAAACTCAAGACTCTCCTGACAGATATTATCTTAAATCAGATGTGGAGAAGAGGTACTGTTATAACATGTTACATTATAATTCTTATATTCTGTATTGATTTTAAAAAAGCATAATAAATGTTTAATTTGTTGAATACTTGCTTTAGATCGCATGAGGTATGGGGTAGCCCAGAGGCTCTTGCAAAAGAAATATGGCGCCGAAAAAAAGCACTGGAGGAAGATGAAAAATTCAGAAAAGGTGAGAATGTGCTCCCTTTTCTTCCTTATTTTCTTTTCATTTTTTAACACAAATATTTTTTTCTTGCTAGGTTTGGCTTCTCTGATTGGTCATTTAAAGAAATCTGTCAAAGATCATTCCAGACGAAGTCATGAAAATATGGTCAGTGGAATAAAATAATACAGTATTATTATAGTAGACAAGTCACATAAATTTTTTTTACTATTCCAGGAAAGGTGGGATAAGCAGCACCTCAACTTGAGAAGAAATTTTGTTGCCGAATTCTTTTTTGTTCAAACAGGCTTAATTTGACATGTATCTGCATTACGATTAAAACTGATTTTTTAACTTTTTCATTATTATTTTATAGCTTCTTGGTGGCCCAACTGAGAGAGAACTGAAATTAAGAGGCTCTGCCAAAGTAGTTGGTTATGCGATGTTAAGGTACATGTATCCATCAATGTTGTTCTGCAGGAGAAACCTTGTCCTGAGTACACATGTTCAAACTAATGTGGTTCAAAAACAGGAACTCCCAATGTAAAGACATGGCTGTCATGTTGGAGGACAGAGCATCAATAAAACAATTACCTCCAACATGGTAGCTATGACATATCAAAACCAGGAATTTTGATATTCCCAACAGTCTGACATCCAGGTACTAGTATTCTGTTATGATTTTCACAGTAATTTAGCAGTTATGATGTTCAAGTTTGGAGCATATCTATACACAGGATCAGCAACAATGCTATCAGAGTCCATACATTCACTAGCAGACTTACTTAACCAGGTAAAATATACCGATAGTCATTGTGTTGTATATTTTCATTTTATAAATTATCATCTCTAGAAATGTTTATAATTTGACTAGCTGTTATAAACCTTTTATCTTAGCCAATGAAATTGCTAATATTTTATTTCTGTTGTAGTGTTTATTGGCAATAGGGATCAGGCAATCTATAAAGCAACCTTCAACAGATCATCCGTGAGTAATTTTGTATTTTTCTCTAATGACAACCTACTACCATGCAACGTATAACCTACTGACAACCCACCAACACCCTGCTGACCACCCACCAGCACCCTCCCGACCACCCATCAGCACCCTCCCGACTGCCCACCAACACCCTCCCGACCGCCTACCAACACCCTCCCGACTGCCCACCAACACCCTCCCGACCGCCCACCAGCACCCTACAATCTGTTATTTGAAATTTCCCAGATATGGTTGGTCAACAGCAAGATATGTGTATTCTCTGATAAGTGGAGTAGGGATCTTCTTTCTTGGTGCTGGGGTCTCTGTATATCATGGCATATCTACTATTTTAGACCCCACTCCCTTGGAGAATCTTCTGGTGGTAAGCATTGGAAGCTTCAAATTTAAACAGATTATGCATGCAAAATGTCCACTTCAAACATTTTGGCTTAGTAGTGATCATAGATAATAACATCCAGATCCAACAGTCTTAATTTATATGCTATTATGTGTGGTCACTCACAAGCTCAAGAGCTGTTGTTCATCTATCCTTGATAATAATATTTTAATAATATAATTGTAGGCTTATACAATTCTTGGTGGATCCTTCATAATGGAGGGAGGTACGACAGATTGTCCAAGGACATGGTTATAAATTACCACTAATGTTAAAGTGAATTGGACTGATGAATTAATCTTTTCCTTTTCATATTAGCTACTTTGATTGTGGCCCTCAATCAGATAAAAATAAGTGCTAGGGAAAGTGGTGTATCATTCAAGGAATATTGTAAGTAATTTGTTGGGTGATTAACTTGACATTGATACTAATACTGTACTGTCATCATCCATCAATCTACCAACCTACAGTACTGACACCCTACCATTCTACCGACCATGTGTTTATTTTCTCAGTGGTACGTGGTAGAGACCCTACATCTATAGCTGTATTAATGGAAGATGGTGCAGCCGTTACTGGTGTTACTTTAGCTGCTTTGTGTCTTGGTTTGACCTCCTATACAGGGAGTCCAGTGTTTGATGCTATCGGCTCACTTATGATTGGAGGTGAGTTTAAGGCCAAGCAGATTTCATATATGACTAAGAATTTGGAAGACATGCAGTTACTATGCTGTGGCAGTGTTGTGCCATAACAGAGAAGTGTTTGGTCAGACAGTAGGCCTTCTGATGTAGAGAATGCAATGTTATTATTTCCACTTGTATCGCGTCTTATTTTTGATCACAGATTTAATATTTAAATAGTTTAATTACCTTTCATTAGCTCTTGTTGTAAACATCAAGGAAGGATTCACTCAGGCATAAGACACCACCATTTGCAAATTGAATTAATTGATATTGTTTTTTCAGGTCTTCTAGGTACAGTAGCATTTTTCTTAATTACTAGGAATGCAGATTTTTTAATTGGAAGGTAGGTGTAAGCAAAATGCAAATTCAGAGATTAAAGTGTAAGAATAGCCCATAAATATCTGTAGATTTTTCTTATTGAATCATTAATTTTGTTTTAGGGTTGCCAATTTTGCCATGTTAGACATTTTGACTGACTTCCATGCCTGCAAACTTTTTTGTTTATTCTGTAGGTCTATGCCTCCAGCACGCTTGAAACAAATCATCGAAGTATTAGAAAGTGACATTGTGGTGCGTTCTATACATGATGTTAAGGCAACAGAAATGGGTGAGTATCTCTTGAGTGGAACTTATTAACTGTCTATTAACTAATAAGAGGATGTTTTAAATACATTTCTTTCTGTTGCAAGGTGCTGACACTGTTCGATTCAAGGCTGAAGTCAATTTTGATGGTCGTGAAATCAGCCGTTGTCACCTTAGTAGAGTGGACATGGAGCAGATGCTAGCGGTAAAGTTACTGTACAATCCACTTAATTTATCTTATCTCCTCTTGTTTGCTGGTGTCCAGAGGAGGCTAACTCATGTACTAGTTACATGCTTATTAAAACTCATCATAGGTATAAGTTTATTTCCAAGGGTCTTTCGCCTGGAATAACCTCCTTTCAAGCACTATAACTTTCCATTATTTCTAGTTCATGTATTTCATAGTGCCATGCAGTTCACACATTCATATCATTGCATTTCAATTACTGCAACCCAACATCTATTTCACCCTGGCCTGCTCCCAGTCTGACCTTGTAGCTCAGCTAGTAGAGTGTCGGTAGTACAAATCCGAAGGTCATGGGTTCGAATCCCAGTGAGGTCGGAAATTGATTTTTCCGAATTTATTTCCAAGGGTCTTTCGCCCGGAATAACCTCCTTTCTAAGCACTATAACTTTCCATTATTTCTAGTTCATGTATTTCATAGTGCCACCCGGTTCACATATTCATATCATAGGTATAAGTTACGTTGAGTGCCAGGGTGAGAGGGCTGGTCGTGCCTAACCAGCCCATTTCACAGAGGTGACCATGGCAACTGGACCACAGTCCACTGCCCACCTGGCACCTGGCACACCTAAAAAGGTGGAAATACTATATTTACCCTTACAAACCTGAGGACAACATTTTTGATGAACACTTGACAAATGAGCAGGTGCCACAGTGCATACACTGCCAATAACCCTGAATCACAGTACCTCTCCCCCCACCATGTGGTCAGCAGTGAAACCTCTGCCCAGTTGGACTCAGTTTTAACTTTGCCTAAGTCATACAGGCTGTTATGATTCCAACAAACCCATTTATTGTGATTGAAACAGGAAGTACAGAAGCTTACAACAGTGACAGAGTTAGAGCAATTCATGTTAGAGTATGGAGAACAAATCATTGATGTGCTGGGACAGCAAGTGGACCGCATTGAAAAGAATATCAAGGTAGTGTATTATTTATTTATTTTTGCTTATATTGTATTTATTTATTTTTGTAATAATTTATTTTTTCTAGAAAAAGAATCCAGAAGTTCGCCATGTTGATTTGGAGATTCTCTAAAGGTTTGTAATGTTGTACATACAAGATCTGGATTTATTATGATTTTATATTGGAGTTATGTAGCAGGTCTGAAAATGTAAATACCAAAAACTTCAAATAATGTAGTTCAATTGACTATGAAATCTGCAAAATGGAATGTAAAATAGCTTATTGGAAAGAAAACAAAGATAAAACAGATTTTAAAAAATTGATTTCATGTTACTTTTGGAGGCCACTTGTTCTACCTTTGATAATTGAATGTCCCAGCTCATAGAACGGCATTAAATTTTCTAACCAATCACATTCTGTCCAAGTCCTTTTTTTGTACCTGAAAACTATTGACAACTAAATTGAGTCTCAGAAAAGTCCAAAACTCTTAATAAGAGTGATATTTCATGTGTGAATTATCTAAAACCCATGTGAGAAATGATTATTTACAAAACAAAGAGTGAGGGGCTGCAGGTTTCTATCAACAATGCTTTGCACAAATTAGTTGTTTGCTGGTCTGGAACCAACTAAGGAATAGACAAAAATCATAAAATTCTACTCTAGCTTGTATTATTTTAAGACTCCTTTTACTGGACTGCTCAGACTTACTGGACTTACTGCTTACTGGACTCAACCAGGACTGCTTTCATAAAACAGTATCATTAACCAATCAGATTGCATTGTTTAGTTCAACCAGCCAATTTCACAGTTAAAAAAGAATTTGCACCAAAAACAACTAAACTGTTGTAAAAATATTGCAATCTGATCGGGTAAACTTTAGGAACATATTCAGCACTAAGCCATAACCAAACTTGTATTAAATTCTCTCACACACAATCTTAGTTTTTATTTCATGATTTATTATAATAAATATACAAAAGATAAAAATATTTATTTTAATTTGTTGTTAATTAGAGTGATGGCACGTGTGAAACAGAAACTAATAGTTAAAGATAAATAGACACAAAAGAAAACAATGGAATTAGTATCTACTAATCTCTGTGTAATAAATTGAGACCTTTATGGGCATTTAAAATGGTGAGCTGAAGGCAAGGTCAATTGCGAATACTTTATATCACTTATAAAATGTCTGGGACTATATTTTCATGTTGTACTGATTTTTAAAATGAATTAAGTAATATTGGCTGAGAAAATCCAAGTTAAAGTGGAATGCAAATGAGGATAATTCTTTATCCAATTTAAAGACTCAGACACAGTTATGATTTTCTATTGTGTTTTGCTCATTAATTATTTATGAATTTTATAATAGACTAATAACTATTTCATAAGTTAAGCTGCCATCACTCTAATGTATTTTGACTTTTATTTTTTTTTTTATTTACCTTTGTTAATTATTTATAATTTTCTTTAAATAGCCCATATCAAGTTAATAACATATATAATGAAGAGTTAAAACAAGCAAACAAAAAAAATGATGACTAAAAAAGACAACAAATAATTCACCTGTGATTTACCAGTTAAATGCATGTATAAGGGAAATGCATTTCTGAAATATTCACCTTACAGAGCTGGTGATTTTTCGGTGACTTTTTCATGTTTCTCCTTTTGAATCATTAATATATAATTTATATAATTTTAAAAGGCAAGATAAATAGCAAGCTTAACAAAGGCCCCCCAAAAAACAACAAAGTGAATCATATGAATGACAAGTCGGTCACAGCAATCAAGTTGCTTGTAATAAGTACATGTAGGGTATTCTACCACAACAAGCAGTATGGGTCATCCTGGATATCAAGGTTTCTATGCAATGTATAAATGTAGGCTGTCATGGTAACCAAGACAACAGGCCAATGACTGGTAGCATAAATGTAAGTTGCCATGGTATTGAGGAGTATTCCAGTGAATGTCTCTCTGTAGGTTGCAATGGAAACTATGGTAACTAAGGTGATTGTCATGGTTACTGATGTGTAGATCCTCCTCCCCCCACAGCTGTTACCATTAGGGCATTCCATCAACATATTATTCCAATAGCAGCAGATTTTTCTGTCTACAGATAACTTCTGAACCTTGGATTGTGTTGTCATATGAACCTGTCAGTTTGGATTATAATGATGGCATGAGAGTCAGGATGAGAATGGTGCATTGGTCTCATTGGTTCTCAGAGCACATAAAACTGTAATACTGTCAGTATCAGCTTTCCAGACCACTTATGATACTTTACAAATTTATAGTGTTATGTAACGCATGTATGCTGCTTTCTTATGACCTATAAAGCATTTCATTTTGGCTCATTTGCATTAAATTTGAGGCACACTTTGTAAAAACACAACTTTCTCACGCAGTGTAAGATACATTTGTAACAAGCTATATTGTATTTATACAAAGTGCCCCTTGTAGATGAGAATAAAAAAACCAGGGAATATAATTTTCACTGTCATTATTTTCATAACCCTACCACACCCTTGTATGAGATTACTTTATTAGCTCTTTGAATCTGAGAAAATACCCAAAGTAGAAATACTTATGACGGCAAGAATGTACTGCAATATTGATTTATCCATCCATGTAAGCTCTGACACTCCAAACAGCCCTCCTTCATAGTACCCTAAATGGCCACCATGTCTGGTCACCACAAACAATGCTTGAGGATTCTCCTCTACATACAAAAAAATAATAAACTTGTAAGAATCTCATGAAAACTGGTGTTGCCTCAGTGCATGTGTTGGTGTAAAAGCTGCCCTTAGATCATAACCTTCACATACACTTAGGATTCCAAAGTTACATAGGAAATATTCTTGAAAGATTCGTTGCATAAACCACTAAAGGAATACAGGGAATTAAGACGTCCTTTCTGCTTCCCCCACATAAAGAGATGTCTTTGCAGTGCAACAAGCTGAGAAATTCATGCTCATGATGTGAGAACCATTTGGGGGGGCTTAACAAAGAAAGGGTGCAATAATTACATGTAGGTGAACAGCATTCATGTAACCCTAATGGTTTATGAGACAAAAGTAAGCTTGATAAAGTATAAAGATCCATTTAATTTACTTACCAACATGTTTCAAAGGAGATGCATATAACTGCTCTGGTATGATGGGATCATCACGAGCATTTAGCAACATAACAGGCATCTTGATCTGAAAGTAAATAGAAAGTAACAGAAAAGGAAAATAAGAAACAAAAAAAATTGGGGATTGTTGCAAAAAATTTTTCTTGTTTCATTCATATTTTTTCTTTCCTTTTGATTAGATGAAAAGCAATTCCACAGAATTTGAACTTACGTTGGACATGTAGTTACAACTACTGTTTTCTTCATAAAATGACTTAATGTCATCAAAGTGTGCCATTCTCCTGTGAAGAAAACAGAAATTATTCAAACCATTCAAACCAAATTGTTTTTCCTTGTCAGATCATGTGTCATTCCCTGAGAATACAGTTGTAACTTCTTTGTTTGAGGTAGCTATATACTAGTCATACAATGCTTTAGAGTGGCATACCATAGAATATCCCACGCGTCACCTGTATTTTCTGTGTACACACAAGCCTTTAGGCAAGTGTGTATACAAAGAAAATACAAGTAACAAGTGGGATATTCCATGGTGTGCCACAAAAAAGCATTGTATAACTATTTTATCCCACACCATAGAAAATACAAATGCATGATGGGAAGGAAGGGTGGAATACCGACAAATGTACAACGGCTTTCCTGCATTCTGATTGGCTGTATTTTCTATGGTGTGGGATAAATCCATTACATCAATGTTTTCTCAAGCATTAGAGTCAGCAACAAAAGAATAAAACCCAAGGGAATTAGACTTGAAAATGAAATGGGAAAACATTACGCCCAAATGGCTGTGGTGTTTTGCTATCATTAACCAAGGACCATATTCATACAATGTACCTGTTAAATGCTTCATCTATTTCTTGAAGAGATGTAGCACTACACACTTCAGCCTTCTGAACAGACATTTCAGGGTCTTTGAAAAGAATGTGCTCATTGCGAAGAATGAGGTTCTTCATGTTTTGAGCCATCAAGAAGTTGTAGAGCCTCCGAGCACCTTCCCAGTCATGTAAGATTTGTGCTGCACTAAAAGGAAAGAAAAGAGTTAAATCTTATGAAATTAAAAAATATATATGAAATGTATACTTCTTAATTCCATTATGTCCACCAACCATATTTTTGTTTTGTTATTGCCAAATATCTGGAAACTGAAATTTCCATCCATGAGTCAAAATCCCTAATGTATGACTTGATTGTCTTATTGAGAATATAGAAACTTTACCTTATGATGTCATAACCCTGACAGACAGATATAGCACAGGTGAAGTTCTTTTGTCTTTCTGGTTTCTCGCCAAGGTACTTTAGAAGAACATTAGCTCCCATAGAAAACCCAACACCAATCAGATGGTGACAGTTGTATCTTGCTATGACATGTTTGACCATTACTGTTAACTCCTCTGTGCTGCCTGTTGATAACAAAATATTAATTTAATTTGACTGAAAAAAATCAAAATTGGATTCAATTGGATCATTCACACATTTGCTTGAATGACAGAATGACGATTTCAAGTTGGTAGATAAAATGCAGTAAGCATGAAGCACTTATTACGTGGCGAGGTAATTTCACATGTTCTCATTGGCCAATTTGCAGTCCATAACTTACATTATCATACGACCCGTACAGATTGGTGCACGTGCTCTAATAAAACCATTGGAAAGAGTCACGTGATGAGGGCCAGACAGGTTGACATGAGCAGGCCAGAAAAACCCATCCGGCCCTGCTCAAAAGCCATCCGGCACAAGTGCTATTTTGATCTAGTTTAGCAGGATCTTTCAACCTTTTTTAGGATACAAATTGGGTCGTGATAAAATGCTTATTGACTGAGTTAGGTCGGGCCAGACGGGAGAATATTTGGCTCTTGGTCATTTGTATGGCATGACCTCGAGCCAAATATTCTCCTGTCTGGCCCTCTCACTCAGTCAATAATTACATAGTTCAGACCAGCAACCTTACTTTTGTGTTCACTTGCCATACAATAAACTTCTTATTAATCTCACTTGCTTGGTCCATACGTAAGTTATGGAACCTCATTTTTCCCATTTTTTAATGGCCTGTGCACTAAACACTCGGGCCAGGCAGTGGAAAAAGGTCCACAATTTATTTTATACCCCTGCTCATGTTCAGTTGATGAGAGGTATATACTGTATATTTAACCTCAAATATATAATAATAATAATAATGGGGGGTATTTACATAGCGCATTTCACAACTGTCTCAATGCACTTTACAATCATTAGTCAGTGGAGGACTTTACGGGCTGCATATTAAGGCGCAAAGGCAGCCGCGCAGCTTACAATCATGAGTGAATAAT
>JAAAQI020150088.1:0-10858 GCA_011800005.2 Stichodactyla mertensii
TGCCGAATCTAATGCAAATGAACTTAAACAATAGGTTTTGCTCATTTGCATTAGATTCGGCATATGTGAGATTCGACGTTTGAAACAGGCCTTACCCTCCAAATAAACGAGACTTTTAATCAATTTTGTTAATCTAATTTTTTTTCTATTTTGCAGCTGTTTATTACAGTTATTTTTGGTGTTATTGTGGGCGCCATTTACTACGACCAGAAGAACGGTCCGAATGGACTCCAGAATAGGTCAGTGCTGAGTGAGTGATTTGCACTATTTTTCTTGCGACTGGCTTATAACTTTGAACAAAAGCCTCTTGATGACAGGCCTATTTGGGCCCCGTTTGTAACGTGAATCGGTAGAGTGACACTGACGCTAGGGACTAGTCTTTAGGTTTGACAAAGCTGTGGACTTGCAGTTGAAGCTAATTTTGTCGCTTTCATTGTTTTAGGGTTGGTGCATTCTTCTTCATTATAATGAATATGGTATTTGGCAACCTCTCTGCAGTAGAACTCTTTATAAAAGAAAGAACGATATTCGTGTGAGTTATTTCAAATTTTCTTGGTCTAATAATTAGCTGCACTTTTTAGGGGGTACAATGACCTTCTAGATGACGACAGGAGCTGCTTGATATCAAAATAGCCGTGTCAGTGGCTTATATTATATAGCTAAATTCAATTAACCTTGTCGCTGAAAAAAGCCTAAAAGCTTTCATTTATCTTTTGTTTACCAACAAAACTTTCCTGTAGGCTATCGAAGAATTAAGGAATGTATGTGCAAGCTGTAGAATTCGCAAGCATACAGGAAGTTTCTTATTGTAATAATGTCACGGTGTAAAAAATTTCATGATTCCGCTCTCAAAGCTTAAGGCTTTAGGCTTTTTTCAGTGACAAAGTAATGTAGCTATATATAGCTATATATATAGCTACATTACTTTGTCACTGGTTGTCAAAGGTAGCATCTTTTAGGTTACTTTCGTAGATCTTTTAATATCTCGAGAGTTTATTTTGACTAAGGCTTGAACCCACGACCTTCCACACAACAGACATAAACTTGCCCTAAAAACCTAAAGCCATCCGTGTGGTGGTATTAAATTAATGCAATTTAAAAAATCTGAAACAACCTCTGGGCTGATCTATTTCTGGGCGCAGCTAACTCACATGCAGATGGGATTGAACACTATATTACTTGCTTGAAGGTCGGGGGACACATTAAGGAGCATATAGCAGGAAATTCCTTAAGAAATTCCTGTTGCAGACAAAAATTTGTCGCATAAACTCAAACTGGTTCGAATTTGTGTGGAGAAAATGAGGTGCCTCCTTAGCAGTGCACACGAGAGTCCCTGCCCTCATTTTATTGATGTCCTTTCATTATGTCCCCTCTTGTGTCCCGATCTTATGATGGCCCTTCAGAGTGCTTTTCCTTTTTATATCCATTTCATTATCATCATAGACACGAGTCAGCTGGTGGCTATTATCGCGTATCGGTGTACTTCCTGGCTAAAGTTCTCTGTGACATCATCCCAATGAGACTCTTTCCTACAGCAGCCTTCTCTGCTATCGTCTATTTTATGATAGGTAAGCTCTTATTTATTCCGTGGTCAATGAGGTATGGAGTAACTCAAAATAAAAATTTGCTTGCCACGAATATTTCAGAGTAACATGCTTCCTACGTTTGTTCAACTTTCACAACCAAAAACCAACCTTCAATAGTAATATTTTAGCCATAAATATACTAAATAAAATATACTAACTTTCCTATTTTTCCCGCCTGTTTTTCGAGCGCATGCGCAAACGATTTCCACATGCCTTCGTCAGTGATGCTTAGTGGTATACTTGGAAAACACGTTTCTTAATCAAGAAACGTTTGTTCGGCTATTGAACTTCGCAGCTCGCAGCACTGAGCCTATTGTTACGTATGTTGTTACGGTATTTGAATATATTTTCCTCTGTGATTAAATAAGGGCAGTAAAGCGTAGGATGTTTATCTGTGTCTCTTCTCTAAGGGCATTAAAATGTTGGTGTAAAGCTTTTTAACAGTTCTGGAAAAAATTCAGCTGTAGACAAGCAATAGAGTTTATCATGACCAAAACGTAATCCGTTAAGGGTTAAGCATGCGTCTACTCACCCAAAAAAGGAAAAGAAAAAAAGTGGGAAATGTTCACTTCCGGTAAATGTTACACACGTTTACCAGGGGAAAAAAAGAGCGGAAAAGTTGATTGTCAATTAAAAGCCCCACCCTCCGACCCCGGGACAGGGCGGGGAATTTAACATTCCGGTCCCCGGAGAAAGCTTTCCTGTTAATATTGTGGAAGTTGTTGCTGTTAATATTGTTAAAACTGTTGAGGTACACGTTAAATTTCCCGTATCCCCATGCATTCACGCTGTTAAATTGCGCGTAAAAATCCCCGGCCTCGCTTCGTAATTTCCCCGCCCTGAGCCGGGGATCGAGGGTTTCAATTAACTAGTGCGCTAGTACTGAGTTTTGGGAACTTCCAAGTTCGCCTTTCAGAAATTCAATGAAAGACTGGGCATGAACTCTATGTCGTCCCTAAAATCAATCCCAGAATCCAATGCAAGACGGCGGGCACCTTTTTATCTCGTCCCCAAATACACCCCCACAATTCTGTGCGGCACGAGTTCGTCCCAGTCCTCGGTTGAATTTTGGAAAGGCGACTTAAAGTAATGCATTACCAGATTCTTAACCAGAATTTACGGTTGCAGATTTCTCAAAGTTATTCATTTTTGCAGGTTTTCAGAGAACATTATTGAAGTTCGTCGTTTTCGTACTGACTCTTGTGTTAACGTCTCTCTGCGCATGTGGATTGTCATTCTTCGTCAGTGCTTCAGTCACGACGTTTGCCAACGCTAATCTGTTGATTGCACTTCCATATGTGTTCATGATGGTAAGTATCTGTCGTTAAATCGTCTGTAATCATGTGGTATCTGGGTCAGTTGGTTTTATGACTGGTAACTCTGAAGTGTGTGTTGTCTGCATGAAAGACGCTCATGCGCATCATTTCTGCGCGTCCTTTGTGTGCGCGCGTTCATCTTTCAGATGAGCGAGGAACGTCTGGATAATTTTGTTCATACGACAAATGAGATCATTACATTCAAAATGTCGGCCAAATTTTCAAAGTTTATTTCATAATATTTCCAAAAAAAGTCGGTTACCTCCTTTGTATTTGTTTTCTGGGGGGGGAAAATCTGAAGATGGGATTACTTTAAAATCACACATCTTGTGCATAATTGGAATAGAATTTTACGCAACGCGAACGCTACGCTACAAGTCCACACTTGCAGTCCAATAAAATTCCAATATTCTGATCTTCAACAAAATCTAAATGTTTAGCAATTATTGAGTCATTTTCTAGAGTCCTGTGAAAAATGGGGATGGCCAATTTGCAATAGACCTTTTCGTCTTGGGCGTTTTGTTTTCCCATTTCAGATCACGTGTCGTTCCCCTGGGTTTTATTTCTTTGTTTAATGGTAACGCTTGAGAAGATACATTGATATGGATGTACCTCAAACAAAGAATCTTATTCCCAAGAGTATGACACGTGATCTGAAATGGGAAAACATTACGCCCAAGCCGAAAAGGTCTGTTCGCAAGAATCGATGACTGTATTATTGTCCCCCAAATTGAACTGCTTTGGAAATTGCTGCAAGGGGTTTCAGGGTTGAAAATAGCAACCGGTTCCCGGCGATTTGTTGATCAGAAAAACACATTAAAAACTGCTTGATATGATTTCAAAGTAATTTAGAGGGAGGAGATACATGGTACCTATCACGTGGATAGTTTTTTTTTTTTTTTTTTTTTTTTTTTTTCTTTTTTGTTGAAAGATCGACCCTCAAGGAAAAATCCGAATCAAACTAAAAAGTTATTTTGAACCCTTGTTCTATAAATAGTGAATTTATTTTCGAACTATGTTTTTCAGGTATTTAGCGGTGTATTGGTGAACCTTGGCTCTGTTGGCAAATGGTTATCTTGGGTGAAGTACCTGAGTATCTTTAGATATGCTATCGAGGTACTATTTCTGTTAATTAACGACCGTTCATTTCTGCTAGAATAATTATCACTCAAAGTAAATTCCCAAGAAATGTCTTGAAAAAGAGACGTATACACTTATTTGAATCAACGTTGTCACAGCCACACAAGTGACAAATCGGGACTTAAGGCAAACATCGCTAGTATTAGCTGAGTTTCCGGACACACATTTAATTTTGGAAACCACAGCAGCCTGTCATTGTAAAAATGCTAAAATAACGGGGTCTGTATAGATGAACAGCTATGGACAAATCACCAAAGTCCTCGCAGTCTTGGTGGCTTGTTGCTTTCGGCTCCGACAACGTTTTTTGAATAGGTGTATAAGGGATGGGTGCCAAAGGAAGACACAGAGACAAGCGATTGAAAAAAAAAGACTTAGTCTTTTGAGTACATCTTAGGGATATCTAAGGGATCCCCAGGAACCTATTCCTAGGCAATTCTTCATGGCACTCTATTGTGCTTTGAAAATTTTCAACAGACTTTGGAAGCCAACGAGTTGGAAGGAATGGTTTTCCACTGCCCTCGGAATATTTCTTGGTAGGTTTTCTATTGTTTTCTTTATTTTAGTCATTCGTTCGTTCGTTCGTTGTTTGTTTATTTTTGTTTCTTCTTTTGATGCATATTGGCATTCAGTGGCGGATCCAGAGGGGGTTCCAAGGGTTCCATGGAACCCCCCTTGAGGCCCTTTGTAAAATCCTGGATCGGGGAACCCCCCTTTGTAAAATCCTGGATCCGCCACTGGCATTTGACCGAAAATTGTATTTTCTTGTTTATTTGTTTGATTATTTGTTTCATTTGATTCCCCGGAGCCTCGATTCAGATCTCATTGTTCGTGATCTTTCAACCAAAATACCGAAAGTGGGCTATTCAGTTCCAGAGTAGTTTTATTCAATTTGCATAATTCTAACGAAGTAGGAACTAAATGTGCATTATTTGTTTCAGAATACAGCTAGATAGTTCAAATATTTATCTCAATATATATATTTCCCTTCCAGTCCAACCGGTGACCAGTTTCTCGAGGTTCAAGGCGTCAAGCCAAATCAGTTATGGTACAATGAACTAGCTCTTGCAGTCATGACCGCTATATACTTGACATTTGCATACATCGCTCTTCGGCTGATCAAAAAAGAAAAATGAAACCAAAGGAATTCCTATAAAAATTACTATAATTCATGCACAGATGATACGTTTTCTATATATTTATGATTTATAATTATCAATGCAATATACTGTGTACGTCTATTTCAAAAAAGGTTGTTGGTCGGCGATTTGAAAACTGAAATCTCAGCCAGACAATTCACCAGCGCAGGTCATCGCTCAAAGGTGGTGTCGTATTTAGCTATTTACTGATTGCAAACTATTAAGAGATAAAACTTGATTTGAAAATAAAACGTAATAGTTAAAAATGAATTTTCAGCTCGTGCCCTCAATTCCTCTCAGATTTCAGATCTCCGACGGACAACCGTTTTTGAAATAGGTGCATACAAAATCATCCAGCCAATCTAAATCAGTTATAATTCTTGATTCAATATTTCATAGCAAAACAATTACAGCGCTACACAGGATCTCAGAGCAGATTTCGCATGGTTGTATTCTTTGTTTGCACGTTACGTCATCGCGGCCATGTTGGTGCCATTTAACAAAAGATTTCTCATTAGGTCCTTTTGTTTGGACCACCAACATGGCCGCCATGCCTTTGTCTTTTGATCCCCTGTGGGATGGTTGCGAAATAGCAGTAATTGTCTGATATTATGGATACCAGCAACTGAGATGAAAATGAGAAAATTTCCATTATATTGACCCGATAAACTCACTTGAATGATTTTAAATATAGATTTATACACAATTTTGATGCAACTTCGTTTCAGCGTAGTTCTTATATCTGAGTTAACATCTTGATGAATAACATGTCGTACACCAAATGTTTATTTTATTCCGTGCGGACTATTTTTACTCGCTAGAATGATCTTGCCTAATCCGTGAAACAGAATTAATGTTTATTAGCAACTATTAGTACTAATAAGTACAATGTATTTCATGGGTTGAGTAATTTAAAACCACTCTAGTTTTCATGTTTTCGTACAACCTGCGAGTTTGCTGACCTTTGCTAGACCGAGCAGCGCCATGAGCGCACACGTGAGGTTCAACCTTTTATGGCCACTGCCTAAAGGACAGTAGGTGCGCCCCTTCCACGGACCGGCAAAAGCAACTAGTGACCCCAATAGGTCATCTAAAACACTTAGCCAGGCAAGCAGGTGCGTAGCGGTGTAACTTTACTGACAGAACAAATATCGCGTGCTGCACGCGACACCGACGAGTTGAAACTGACCTTACGTGAAAGCCATTTTTATAATCCAAATTATGACATTTGACAGAATTAGCATATTATATAGTAATAAACCTGAACATAGCTCTTACTTTTACAACGACAACATGTACACACGATATGAAAATCGAGAAGAATAATGTAACTACTGAGAGATTTACAAGCAAGCCAGCAGATGTTCTCAAACGATATGTAAGATGAATTCCAAATTGTGTTTTCGTTAAGATTCCTTCGTTTCTAAAGTTGTCCTTTTTCTTGTTACTCTTGATTAGTGCTGACAACCTTGTTTAAACAAGGGTTTTGTTTGTTTTGTAAAGTGCGCTTATGAGAAGTAATTTTCACCCAATTTTGAAGACACTTCCCTAATTTTTTGCGTCAACTTATGAAACAATTTATATCATTCAGGCCTGGAAATGATTTACGAATTGTTTCATAAGTTGATGTTGTTCAGGTTTAAGATTATTAAACTTAGAGAACAATCTAGTCTTCTCTCAAAAGTAATCTATGCCAATATCTGAGGTGCTGAAGCTCTGAACAGTTCTTCGTATTGGAAGAGACATTAAGAAACCTAGCGACCAACTCGTATCTGACCAGGTTCCCTGAATATCACCAAGGCATTAATGCAGAGCTTTTACAACGTGTTTATCACGAGTTGCGTCCGCTCAACCAAATAAGTTTGCAACAAACACAAGCCTCAATACAAACTGTGTGTTTCTGTAACTTGTGCCTGGAAGACGAAGTGCTTGATGTCCTCAAAGAAATGGACCGTCGAAGTTTCCTCATGAATGACATTCGATGGGAGTTTGCCATGTTGTCTGGTGTTACTTCTAACGTCATATCAGAACAACAGACTGAGTTTTTGTTTGGTTGTTTTCTTGGAGAAGAAGCTGCAACGAAATGGGAACAATTCTTGAACAGCCGAACGACGAGAGGCTCTCCAGTTAGTTTGGCTGAAATTGAAGTTATTCTGTGCTCCGGACCAAACACCTCGTTTGCGGATGAGATGAATAGAATGGAATCAGTGTGAGTAGCAGAGAAGAAAAATGAATAGCAAATACATAGGTGGACGTTTTTCATTCAGGGATGCTCTTCATGCAGGTGACTTAAGGCTCGGACACACGATGCGACGGTCCCTGCAACGTTGCTTGCAATGAGGAAGTCGTGTCTCCAGCGACGTATGGACAGATTGTGCGATTTCCACATAGCAAGCAATGTTGCAGGGAACGTCGCATCGTGTTTCGGAGCGTTCTGAGATCAGGGACATACATTACTTACATGCATGACTGCATGATGTAAGGCAACCAATCAGTTGCTTTAATAAGTTTCTATGGAGAGACCAGTTGATCCACAACAACTTATGTAAACACGGCCAATTTTTCTTATTTTGCATCATGTCGACCAGGATCAACGGAATTTTAACTTAATAAAGAATTAACTAGCACTATTTGAAGGCGCTTACCTAATGCCACTTCATGTAACTATAATATCTCCCATGGTAACTCTTTCATCAACGCAATGACGGTGCTGGTGATCATCATCGTGGATATATGATCATGCATGCAGTTTGCGAATAGACCTTTTACCAAAATGGCGGCCGGAAATTCGAATGAGTAAAAATTTAACTGAGTGAAATATTAATACCAGCATTAGAAAGAGCACCTCAACTTTAGTAACCCTGTAAAGATTCATTATGTTAGGTGTCATAGCAGCCGAGAAAAATTGACAAATTTTTAAAGAGAAATGTATGTCTGGGGGGTATACGCCATACCCCCAGACATACATTTCTCTGTAAATTTGACAATTTTCGTCTTAAATTTTCTCGGTCTCTATAACTCCTAAAATAATGAATCTTTGCAGGGTTACTAAAGTTGAAGTGTTCTTTCTAATGCTGATATTAGTTTCTAATTTTAACTTATTCGAAATTTCGGCCGCCATTTTGGTAAAAGGTCTACACCAAGTTGAAAAAACGTTATCGGCTTCAAAAGGTTAAGTAATTGAAAGTAAGACCGAGAAGTATTCTGGGTAAACAGTTAATGAGGCATGTAATATGCGTTGAACATTGTTATAAATATCAAATATTGCTTTCTTCTAGAATTCGAAGCAATGTTCGAGAGTTGAAGCAATGGACAATATCCTATGCATGTAATATGGGCCTTATAAAGTGTTAACCCATAGCCCCTTTCGGTCTTACCTTCTATGAATTAAACTTTTGAACCCGACAACGTTTTTTCCATTTGGTGTATTCCTCAGAATCTTCTAACCAGAAAATAGTAGTCTGTCTGTGGCATCAATTAAAGCAAATATTCAGTTTGTAAAAATGACAAATCATAACATTAATTCACTTCACGTCCCCGTCCATTTGACAGTTTACCCTTTTCGTTGTTGTTGTTGTTGTATCTCATTTTACACTTTTTTTAACAATTAAATATAACCATTACACTGAAAAGAACAAAAACAAAGCGTTCTTTTATTCATTCATTCATTCATTCATTCATTCCTCTTTATGTTTTCCTATTTAGTACTCGTCAGTCCAAATTGACAGAGTGCAATTCACATAATGCCTTCCTTTTTTCTATTACAACGCATACCATTTCCACTCAATATTACTTCATTCAGTGTCCGACAGATAAGACTTGTACTTGAGGAAATGAATCAGTTACCATAGCAACGTATTATTACAGCTGGTTCATTCACTGCTCCCAAGTACATGTTACCATAGTAATGTATATCTCTCTGTAGCCCAGACCTTTCTGTCAATCATTATGATCCATTAATAACTAGTGAGTTTAAGGAAAGACGCATCGACTAATTTGTAGTCTTAATTTCACATTATGTAGTAGAGGTAACGAAAACGAATTAAAAACTTTCAGTTTCAAGTTTTAAGGCTAAATTCACGTTCAAAAAGAGAAGAAAATATCACAATAATTTTTAAAAACAATTCTTCCCCATGCATGCAGCTTGAACGTCTTTTTCCCCGTCTGACCTAGTTATATTTTAGCTGTTATTAACATCGTCTTGATTAATTGTAAAAACGTCACAATTTTAGCGCAGGTGCTTTTCAGTTTTGTTTGTTTTGTGGTCGGCAACAAAACGGATCTCATTTTCACTATAATCCTTTCCAAAGCCTGGATAAAAACCGCTCAAGGTTTCAGAAATGGATAATGCCTCAAAAGTTGTGGCAAACTACCTACAAAAATTCCCTGAATATCACCAAGGCATTAATGCAGAGCTTTTACAACGTGTTTATCACGAGTTGCGTCCGCTCAACCAAATAAGTTTGCAACAAACACAAGCCTCAATACAAACTGTGTGTTTCTGTAACTTGTGCCTGGAAGACGAAGTGCTTGATGTCCTCAAAGAAATGGACCGTCGAAGTTTCCTCATGAATGACATTCGATGGGAGTTTGCCATGTTGTCTGGTGTTACTTCTAACGTCATATCAGAACAACAGACTGAGTTTTTGTTTGGTTGTTTTCTTGGAGAAGAAGCTGCAACGAAATGGGAACAATTCTTGAACAGCCGAACGACGAGAGGCTCTCCAGTTAGTTTGGCTGAAATTGAAGTTATTCTATGCTCCGAAAATGAAAATTCTATCGACATCGATATTGAAGACGATAAAGGCGTTAACTGTTAATTGAAGATGAAACAAGATTTTATCTTTATGATCAATTACAGCCATGTTGTTATTTACTTTTCAAGCTTTGTAATATAATTCGCGTCTCGTGAATAATTTCAGGAGTTCACACAGCTCAATATAGAAGTAAAAGCGCAGCTCTATATCTTTATTTCATGATTTAAAAAACTGTTTCCACATCACTATTATTATAATAAACGATATTCTTGAATTTAGTAACCTCTAGCGGCTATTTCCTTAATCATTTCAAAGCGCAATAACAACTAAGTGGAAAATTCTTCCTGGGGGCTTGAGATGTTATGACCGTTTCATGATCACAACGTGCTTCACAAAAACCCATGATAATTGGTAGGTAATTACTTTACTCATTGAAAATGCTTTTGTTTGGCCGAACTTTAAATTTTCTATTCATGTGCATAGTCCCTTTGCACCAATAGCTATCCCGGAAGCAAAACGTGATACAATATAGCTTGAAGTGAATTCAGTCGTCAACACCAGAAGTGTATGGGCTACTCAAGGGATCTATTGGATTTAATTGATGTACCCCCTCCGGTTATAACAGCTGGAAAATTCTTGGGGTATGACTGAAATATTCAAATGCGGAAAATTCTATGGTATATAACTTAAAAATTAATGGCAATCTCGTCTCAATGTCAGGGTGGGGTCTTTCCAAAATTGACCATTGTCCATGCGCGTAAGTATTCTGAGGATAAGAAGGATTCGATATCCTCAAGCGAAAGGTACAACAAGCTTATATTGCTTCAAAGCAATGATATAGACCCGTTATCACGCTAGCGTGACATTATAAGATATTTGATTTATCGGAAAAAGAAGTTTACTATGAAATTGGTCACATTGAT
>JAAAQI020150099.1:0-10855 GCA_011800005.2 Stichodactyla mertensii
ATATGATTTTTAGTAATCGACATTTATTTCATAGCGCAATCTCGATTTAAAGTTTTGGCTTGTCCGACGTAGCAACAATATCTATGGATCGGGGATAGGTCTATTAAGACAACATTTTCCTACTACATACCTGTGATAGATCTTCTCTTCAATTGTTCCAGACGTCAGCAGTCTATATATGGTAACTTTTTTCAACTGCCCAATCCTCCATGCTCGCTCACGGGCCTGTGTGTCCGTGCTTGGGTTCCAGTCAGGGTCATAGATGATAATCCTGTCTGCACCGGTAAGATTCACCCCAAAACCTCCCACTCGCGTCGTCAACAAGAAAACAAAAATAGAAGAATCCTGAAACAAAACAGAGAAATTCTATTCTCAAGGAAATGAAACGTGATCTGGAATGGGAAAACATTACGCCCACGTAGATTTGGTCTACTGAGGGAATTAATTTTAAAAAGAATCACTGTCTGATTGACATAAAACGTTATGTAAACTTGACAATGTGTTTGAGTTACTACCTGGTTGAACTTGTTAACCAGAGGCTGTCTTGAAGCAACTGCCGTACTGCCGTCCATTCGTCGGTACACATAGCCACGTGACTTGACAAACTTTTCCAGGATGTTTAACATCTATGAAGGAAAATAAAAATATACAGTCACGTCTCAAAAAAACACTCATTATTATGAAACTCGAACGTTGCAGCTACCAGACGACAAATCACACCTGTCTGAGATGGTAGGCCACAGTAAAGCAAAGGTTAAACGATTTGGAAATCTTGAAACCAAATGCGGCACTATCTAGTCTTTTTTGACCGTTAAATTACATTCCCCCCCCCCCCCCACACACACATTTCCGACCGAGGATTTAACTTCAGACTTTCCGCACAACACAGACCGTTTAGTCGCAAGTTACGCCTAGATTTTTCTAGGGTCTGAGTTTAAGAATGGCGAATAATGATGAGGATTTTATTCACCTGTCTAGTTTGTGAGAAAACAAGGACTCGGTGTCCCTGTGTCTTCCACATCTTCAACAGCGCCTCAACTACGATCATTTTCCCGCCTCGTCTCCAGTCTCCGTAGCCGTCGTCCTCGTCCTGAGGCAGGAGCAGACCTTTCTCTGCTTTCAGTTTGTCTTGTTTGGCTTTGACCAGAGAACCTGCTTCCGACGTCAAATCAGGATGATTGCAAATTTTTCGCAACATTATCAGACCGGGAAACACCTGGGAAAATGACCCAAAGTACATTTTATGATGTCTATTTATATTTAACAATTTGTCTCGACCTTAATCCGACGTCATATTCTTCATGTTGGATAAAATAAATTAAATTGTTTCTTTTGTTAAAAAATTCCGAGTTCTTGAAAATGAGGCAGAAGGTGCGTCTTCGGGCGAAATCACACTTTATGGCGTGAAACGACTGACTTGTCCTGTTGTCACTCTTTTCTCTCGGACTTGTTCGCAGTTCACTCGTAAAAAAATATTTTTAAGCAACAGAAAAAGTCAAAGAAATATCAGTTGTTTCACGCCCCAAGGCGTGATTTAGCACGAAGCCTCGCCTTCATGCACCATTTTCGAGCACACGGAAGTTGCCTATTCTCGCTACTTCTTGGCATATGACACGGTCGTCGTACGCAATTAACGACATCCGTTTAACCAATCAAATTGCAAAACCATCTGGGGAGGGGTTTCTCTCTTAGCCGCTGACTAGCGGAAACGCCGGCTACGTACCTTGTAGTTTCCAGCCAGAATCGACTGAACTTCCCTAGAATCAAGATACTCTTGGTACAACTCACGCTGCTCTTCCGTCAGACGACAAAACAAAACCTGTAAAGCAAAAACAGTTACCATAGGAACGCTTGCCATAGAAACACAGAAACAGAAACCAAAGAACGACCGCTGACCTGTTCGTTTTTGTCAGGCAAATCCACGCTCATCTTGACGTCTTTCTTCAGTCTCCGCAGTAGATAAGGATTGATGGTATCCCTTAGTACGCATGCGCACTTGTAGGCAGTTTGAACCTAGGTCAAAATACTACATTAACACACAGCCATGTAAGCAATGAGAGGGCGACCAGCTGCGCGCATGTAAAACTCGTCGCCTATAGAGCAGATTTCGCATGACTGTGAAAAGCTCGCGGCACGATCGTTGCAGTAAGCGTGTCTCGTCGCGATCTTGATGTTTTCTAGAATTTTGACTTGCCTAGTTGCCGTCCCTTGACAGTGTCACGACCGTGTTCGTGCCGCGAGCTTTTCACAGTCATACCAAATCTGCTCTATGTGCTCCTTCCATGCTAGTCAAGCTATGAGTCCACCTCTACGCACTTAACACAGATCATAAAAACACAGCAGAGGACCCAACTGCTGGTAGCTTGAGTATGAACAAATATAGTTACCTCAAATCGAGGCTGGTGGCGTCCCAATTTTCCCTCACTCTCCCCTCTCTTGTTGTATTTTCCTTTGGTTTGTGCATGCGCGGAATCAAATCAAAATCAAATGCCGATTTTGCACTGCGCGTCACTAGTCATTAATTCCAAAACATCAATTTTGTTTAAAAACTTTAAAAAACGAATTCATTTTTGAACTGCTCATCTGAGATGGATACTAAATTACCTGGACGCTAGAAGCGTTAGCATAGCCTCCTGTCGTGATCGGTACAGAGAATTCCGTCATGAACACGGGAAGTGTACCAAGTTTTCCAGGAAAAACGAAGTCAAACAAAGACCAGAGCTCTCGCAGGTTATTCTGCATTGGTGTGCCCGTGAGAATGATCCGATGAGGAGTACGAAACTGAGAACACAGTACGAAATGATAAGTAATAACAATATAGATTATATGGCAAGGTAATTTCACGCCAATTACCGTTCATTATTTATTATGCCTGGGGTGAGCTGCAAGAAAATTAAAGAAAATGAACTTAAAAAAATTACCGCCCACCCGTTATCCTCAAGTTCTTATAAAAACCCTTATGCCCTACCAAAAATTCCACACCTCCACACTACACGTACACACGCTCCCGCCAGCACCAATAAGGGACCGTTCATTTTTTTATTGGGGAGGGGGGCCGGTGGGATTCCTTTAGCAGCCTATACAAAAAATTCTGACCCCCCCTGTTGCTGCAGGAAAAAATGGCCCCTCCATTTTTCACCAAATAAATTCAAAATTATATAAACAAAGTGCAGTTTCAATTGTAAAAAGGTTGTGATTTTTTATGCCCCCCCCGACTCGATTTTTTCGATGTGGCCCCCCCTTTTTGGCTTGATTTAATGGCCCCCTAAATCCCACTGCCCCCCGACCCCCCGATAAGAAATGAACGGTCCCTAAGTTCCTCACTAAAATACATTCCTTATCTGTAGTTTTTCAAGCCCTCCCCTTAAGTAACAAATATTTCAACACCCCCTTCCTTTTGCCCCCCTTTTCGAGGCCTCCCAATTTTCCTTCAGCCCTCACCCCCCCCGGCCATAAATAATGGACAGTCTATTATTACACTGGCCAAAGTATGAGATAGGCTGTTTGAATATGTTGGGGAGGGGGGTAGTATGAGAAAGAGGATAGCTCCCTTTTACTCACACACAAAACTAACCTGTTTACAAACCAGAGTAATTTCAGCATCAGGATTTCGAATCTTGTGTCCCTCATCTAAGATGACATAATCCCAGTGCTGAGCCAATAAGCAGTCAGTATTCATGCGTACGCCAGAATATGATGTCACTATCACTCCATTAGCTTGACAAATTTTCCTGACTAAGGATTCCTAGTAACAGGATCATAAAATTAAGGAGTAATAATCAATGAGATTGAAATAGAAGCTATCAAAAAAGAAACAAATACAGGAGGGAGAAACCTTGGGGGGCATATACACCCCTAATGTCTCACCAAAAAGTCCCCCCCCCCCCCCAAAAATGTAAATATGATTACCCTGTATCCTTGAAAAGAGCCAGTTTCATGAAGAACAGCTACTCGAAACTCAGGAGACCATTTGTGGAACTCAGCAACCCACTGATGTAGGACAGTTACTGGGCACACTATTAACACTGATCCTAGGCCATGTCTGAAACATATAATGGCATAGATCAGGCATTATAGAAAATGCAAGCTTCAGCAATTGCACCATAAAAAGGAACTATGGAGCAATGAGAATTTCTTCATATTCAGTATTTTCTTAAATACCTAAACTGTGCCTGCTGAAGATCTTTGCTACATGGTGCAGGCATTGTTTAGGTGTTTATGAAATGAATATGAAGGAATTTTTAATGCTCCACAGTTCATTTTGGTTGTGCAATTGCCAATCAGCAATTCACTGTTTGCCCCATCAACCTTTTTTTGACAGACTGTGACAGACAGACTGTTTGGGAACAAAATTTTTGGTTTGCAGCTAATCCCAATTGAATGAAACAACAAAAGACATTACAGCTTTGGCATCTAATAGACACCAAGAACATGATGACATCATGTTCCCAAGATTACCAATAAACAAAGAGATTATGCTAAGGGGAATGACATGTGGTCTAAAATGAGAAGAATGCCATTCATTACCTAGACTTTTTGGAGCCTATTTTGCTGTACTTGAGTCCAGAGAGAAAGGCAATAACCTGTATTGTTTTACCAAGACCCATTTCATCGCCGACGATACCACCAGCTTGTTGACAGTGAAGCTCCCATAACCATTTGACACCTGTCTGCTGGTATCTAGGAAGAGACAATTAGACTTAAAATGCAATAAATTTTAATTCAAGAGTAGCTTTGAAGGATGATGGTGATGGTGATGATGGTGCCGGTGGTGACAGTGATGATGACCATGATGACAAATGATGGTGTTGATGATGACGATCATCATCATCATGTAAAACCAGTATTATAGAATAATCATTAGTCAATAACTATGTTTAATATAAGGCAAGGTAATTTCAAGCACTCTCATTGGCCAATTTGGGGTCCATAAGTTACAGTATAGAGCACCTCGCTTGCTCAGTCCATACATAAGTTATGGAGCCTTGTTTTTTCCACTTTTTTATGGCCTGTGTGCTATGAGCTTGGGACACAAGGAGGTGGAAAAACTTGGTCCATAGCTCAGCCCTTGCACTCAGTTAATAACAGGTATAAATCTTTTTTATACTATTAATAATAAACCATGACCTGTTTCCCTTTCACTTACTTGTACAGCCTGTGCCAGATGTTTCCAGGTATTTTCATTCTGTTATCAAACTCCATGTCTGGCATTTCCTCTTCACTGTCGCTTTCAGCATCTTGTTGTGCTTGTTCTTTCAGCAGTTTCTGGATTTGTTCAAGTCTAGAGGAAAATTATTAATAATGACTATTTCTACACATATCTCTGAATTGCTCTATGTACCCAACAATTATGCTTTTCAGCTTTCCCCTAGAGAAAATAACGCCATGGGATCTCTGAAGTTGCTGTTTACACTACACTACATTGTTTGGCTGTGTTTCCACTGTGGTTGGTCCTTGTGGTGTAGTGGTTAACACATCAGACAAGCAAATCGAAGGCATGGGGTTCAATTTCTGCTGAAAGTGTAACGTTATTTTTCTCTTTATATAATTCCTATAAACATACACCGGACGCAATAACTTCTGTCATATATATCAAATAAATTATTTACTGCATTTTGTCGACTGCAGCCTTCACTTAGAACCATGTTTCCTGATCACTGAAATTACCAGAGATTTTCTCTGATGGAAGCTAAAATTCAGCAATACTGTAGGTATTATGATTGAATAAAAATTATAAAAATATAAGTTATGGTACCTAATTCTTTTCCTAAACAAATGATCATCTCCATCATCTACAGCTTTATTTTTAAATCTGTCTATTGCCTTTCTTTTCATTTTCTTGGATATTTTAATTTCCACACCATCTTCCTCTGTATATTGAACATTCTGAGATTGTTTATGTTGTTTCTTCTTCAAGGAAGAGTTGCTATCTTTCCTTAAATTCGTTCTTGTAGTTTTAGGAGTATCTTTCTCATACCAACTGTCCCGCAATTCTTTTTCATCAGGGATATATTCATCACTGTCAACTTCATCAGATGATTGATTGAAATCATTATCCGCCTTCTCATCTTCATAACTGGCTTCATCATCGTATATATCATTGTCATAAACTTTCGAAGTACTAGCCACACTGGCAAAACCACCAAAGGGAGTCATTTCTCCAGTCTGAATCAACTTCTCACGTTCTTGGTTGATTTCTTTCATTATTTGAAGTCTGTCTTGTAGAATATTGACTTGTTTATTACTGTTGTCATACTCTAAATACAACATGAATTAATCTTTTAATTAAATCTAACTAAAATGTGAACCAATAAAAATGAAAAGCTATCAATTTTATTAGATCCTGGGTTTGCAGAAGGAGGAAAACCAGAGAACCCAGAAGAAAAAATTTTGAATCAAGGAAGAGACCCAACAAGAAACTCTACTCACATAAAATGCCAAGTCCTAGAATTGAACCCAAGACAAAGTTGACAGGTGAGCTACATTACCACTATGTAAGGGAAATTGTTTTGTAAATAGCCCCACCAGTTACCAACATGATCTTTCCTGGATCCATTTGAATACCATAGTACAATGGTTTAATTTGGGGTCATATTTTGAAAAGAAAGCCATTGGTCCAATCACCAAAGCCATCATTGGCAACATAATCATAAGCAACATAAGCAGACTTATTGTAGATCTTCTCCAACAGGTGTGAGAAAAGACAAGTGCTGCTAATGAGCTATTGTCCAAACAAGTCTGCACATGTTGCTTATGTCGATAGTTTAGAACCATGTTATCATACCTTCTGTAGTGCTATCTTTGTGATCTGCTTTCTCGACTTGTTCCTCTTCCTGTCCATCAAGGCCAATCTTATTCTGCAAGGATTTTTGTGTGGCTTCAAGCTTCTTCAACTGCTTTAACTAAGAAATGAAAAAAAGTTGCAGAATTAATATCAAATAAAATATGTATATTGCCTTGTATTGGTTATTTTTTATCATCAATAAAAGGACAGACAGCAATGCTATCGTCAATGAGTATGCACTCTTTGCTGGTTGTTCTGTGATCACTATTAAACATCTAGATTTTTTATTTTGCTATTGTAAATAATAACTTGACATCTGTTTTTTATGTTTCTGACTTATTGACAATAAATTTCATCATCACATTGTCAAAGTAGTCTATGGATCCACTTGGCTACACCTTGTGAGTCCACACTACTTTGACGACAATATGACACACTTTATCATAAATAAGAGAACAGACACAAAATGCAGACATCAATTTGTTAAGTCAACTCAGAAAATAATTTGAAAATAAGATATCCCAAATATTTTCTATCTACCTTGTTTTCTCTTTGTCTTCTCACTGACTCAGCCCTTCGTCTTGCATCATAGCTGCTGACAACTGATGCTTGGAGTCCTTTAAGAATTCTGTCTGTTTGGTCAATCTCTTGCAGAGTTGTCCTGAAGTATTCAAGAAATGAAATGCTTATTTTGTGTTTTCACACGCTTACACAGAAGAAATATTTCTTTTATAGAATAATTACAGATTCTATGATGTTGACAGACTAATGAAACATGGCTACTTAGACAATCAGAGCATGAATAGTATCTAAATTATTTTATAAAGAAAAAGTTCTAGATAGTCATATTAAGATCTATTGCAGTTGTAACACTTTTTAGTGTATGAACCTATGTCTAAAAATTTTGTCATCACCAAGGATATGTCATTCCTTGACCTGGTTTCCATAAATATATAACAATAGTCTGTCATTAACTTAATATTGATATTCAGTGCTGCTGGCAGCCAAAATAAACCATCTTTAGCATCTTAAATAAACCATCTTTAGTCATTTGCATCACTTGCCCACCGGACAATTTTCCAATGAACTGTTTTGTATAGTCTATCTGCTTTTATTGGTGATGATAACCTTATTTGAAATATATATATAAAGTGTCTACTGGAAGCACAATGTTAACACAATGGAAACATTCCTATTGTATCCAAAATGTTGATGTAACTGACATAATCTTTTAGATTGTGTAGATTTCACTGCGATGATCATTATTTACAACTTCTATTCCACTGCAGTTCATACCATCTCTCTCACATAACTGACATTGTTTTTAAGACATTCTTAGCTCTACTCATGTATCTCTATCATGCTGTCATGACAAATATGTGCATGACATAGCAATGTTATGCTGACAAATACTGGTCAAATGTTTGGGTCAAATGTCAGGATCATTTTTCATAGGCTTGGCCTTTTGTGTTATTGAACATGGTGCACCATGTTAGTTGATAGGAATATAATTTGTAACACCGTGTGGAGGGTGATTAGAAATACTGACGTTTCGGACGTTAGTCCTTCATCGGAGTAAAGTTAGGAAAATGATGTGGACAAGGGTTTATATAGTTAATGTGGAAGGCAAATAACCAATGAGAGATAAAAGAGAAGACAAAGAAAAACAAAAGGATAAAAGTAACAATTGGCTAATTAAACGAGATTAAGCGTTCGTTCTACACTAGTTTTTACTAGTTTCTACCATGGTGCACCATGGTCTAGCTATGGTGTTGTTTGTACTGAAGCTTCAAAGCTAGACTCCAATGCACCTTGTTTGTCCATAAAAAACCTATTGTAGGCCAATAGTACCCACCTAATATCTTCCTCTACCGACCGCAACTCTTTTTCCCAACTTTTAATAAGTGTCTCTACTTCTCTGGCAGCAATTGCTTCATCAACCTGTTTTATGACTCCTTCCTCAAACTCCTCTTGATCGAACACATCAATTCCTAATCCTCTCAATGCTGTAGACTGTTCTTCTACAGGAACAGCTCGAATGCGAGATGAATCAATAGAAATACCGTAGCTTTTCGTCTTATGACTAGATATTACTTCTGACGTTTGCTCTCCTGAATCTTTGTCCATATCTTCGTCTTGTTCTTCTTTTTCCTGTGTCAGTCCTATTTCACCTTCCATTTTCTTTATATTAATATAATTATTAAAGCTCGTAGTTTATCTTTAACCTTTTGAAGCGATTGTAATTAGACACAGAATAATCTTACATGTAGAATAAACTGGTACACCGCTCTACATAATGTGAACTGTAACGTTCAATCTTAAACTTCACGCAGCATAGAAATTTCACTAGATCTTCTAAGATCCATATACCATCAACTGAACGGACTACTGTAGTTTCTGCGTCCGTCCGAGAAAGAAAAATGGCTCGTAAACATCAGCTATTTTGCTGACCTGGTTATTTTGCTTTGTCGGCCATTTTGAAACCTCACTCCGGTGTTTCTGTCCCAGAGATCCTTTCGCAAGTGACTTTTTTCCCCGCTAATGAATTTTTCAAAGGACTTTTTGAACGTAGTATTTATGACAAGTTTTATTAAAATACCTTAAAGAAAAGAGGAATGGAAAAAGGGGGGAAAAAAAAGAAGTTTAAGGAAAATCTTTCAAACTATTTTTAGAAGCAGTGTCTATTTTGGGCCGCATTGGCGGGAAAAAGTAACCAATCACAAGCGAGATGCTTGGCCAAGGATGAACGTGCGAAGCTCAATGAAAAAGTTTCGAAACAAGTGCGCATTGAATAAACTCCTCGTAAAAAGCTCCTTTATGAAGGAAAAGTAAGGTAAATTTCGGTAAAACGGCATGCAATCTTTTAAAAGCTTGTAGCTTTGGTGGTAGCTACTTTCGAAATCAAGAAAAGATGGCTGTAAATCTGAATTCATGCATTCGTGGAAGGTTGTTTCTTTTCGAGCGGCCATTTTGATTCTGTTTTCGTGGTAATCAGTATTTACAGCTGACTTTTAAGTTGCTGTGTTTATATAAAGACCCAAGAAACCTAGTCAACCAAGGCTGACGATTCAACGCACAATCCCCAGAGTTAGTTTGAAACTTTAAGTAGTTTGTGAACAGGCTCAAACGTTCTCGATACTCCAGAAGCAGTATTCACTCCTGTTCACAATAAAATGCTTGGCCCGTTGTGTTCCTGCAATATTTCTGCAGGACTTGGGCTACAACATCTTGATTCATTATCCGAGGGACCGATTTTAAAGGTAAGTTCTGGCGAAGGTCTTTGTTTATTCTCAGTATTTTCTACACAAGGCGAATTGTTTTAAGGCATTACTCAAAGTGAAATTAATTTTCAATATATTTGACATATTGTTTATATGATAGAAAAATAAATAGTAATTTAGAACTTAGAATTCTTCAGATATCGGTATGAAGAGTTTATAGCTTTCTAAGCTTGTCATTGAAATTATTTTCGAAAACTAGTCCTCGTGAACGTTTTTAAACTTAGTCACAGTCCCTTGGGATGCATTGTTGGATAGAAAAACTAGTCAAAGAAGTCTCAGTCCGAGTTCGTAGAAAAAATAGATGGATAAATGGTCTTTTTAGTTATGTCTTTTGAGAATAAGTTGCTTTCAAATTCAGTTTTACAAAAGATAATCTTGCATCTTTAGCGGCTTAAGTCATTCATCACATTTCAGACCATGCTACACATCTGCCGAGTACTATTAGTATCTATTCTATTCTCTCCTGTGAGTTTATAGCGAAATCAATATATATTGGTCCGGTAGCGAAGTATACACTAGTAATAAGTGTTTCAAGTGAGAGGCAAGGGTGCTTACCAAACTCAATGCGCATTTAACCACCACAATAAAAATATAAATTAATAAATGAATAAATATTAATAAATGAATAAATATTGATAAATGAATAAATGAATAAATGAATAATTGAATAAATATGAATAAATATGAATAAATATGAATAAATATGAATAAATATGAATAAATGAATAAATGAATAAATGAATAAATGAATAAATGAATAAATGAATAAATGAATAAATGAATAAATGAA
>JAAAQI020150110.1:0-10853 GCA_011800005.2 Stichodactyla mertensii
TTTGCAAACTAGACTGTATTCCTATGGCATGACTTTTTTGGGATTCGATCGGATGAGGGAGGAGTTGTGGGATGTTGGTTTGGTAGGGAATACTAGGGTATGAAGGTATAGTTTCTTGTGAAGTATATCTTACCTGGAGATTCTTCATGATCACTTGAAATGATGTTTTTTGATAGTTTGTGGAACTCTTTTAATTTCAGATTAAACTTAGAGATTTCTTGTTTGTTTTTCATTTTATGGGTCGCATTGAAGATTTCTTTCAAAAGTTTTCTCATTTTTCCAAAATACTTTTTCTGATTGTTTGTAGCCTAAGGTTAGCTCTTGTGCACTTAACTGGGTTTTATGACAGCCTCACTTTGTGTCTGTTTGCGAAGGCCCAACTGTAATAACAGCCATTGCATCTTTGTGGTTTCCCCATAAAGCATAACGAGGCATCAAATTGAATAAATCAAGTAAGGAAGGAAAACTGTGTCGTCAAGCAATATTACATGATGTTATATTGGTATAACTTAAAAGAAAAAATGGAATTTAGAGGTCGTGTCTACTTTCAAGCAGTGCGTCTTCAAGCAATATTACATGCTCTTCACTGGCTTAAAATGAATAATCCATTGTGTAGGATGTTTTTTTTTCCCGCGAAAGAACTACAAATCATAAGTATTAAAACAATTAGTTGCTAGTATTAGATATGCCAAACATAAATGAGTTAAATAACCTTATTAACAAGTAAGCTAAGGTGTATTTTACAATGTTATATTTCAAATTTAAGTATACTATTTACAAGTAAAATGAAACTGTTACGATTATTTTGTATTTGTAAATGAAGCTAAAAATGTTATTGGCACTCTTTCATCGAGTCAACCTTAATTGCATTAGCTAGATTTGTATTTGAAAACCAATCTTTAAAAAATCGAATGTTAGTAAGAGTTGAACGAAATGTTAAGTAACGAAACCGAAATATGGAGAAACACTACGATCTTTAGGACTCTGCAGCATCTTGAACTTTTTATCTGAAATTGAAAGATATAAAGAAAAAGAGTATCCATCTAATAAAATAGCTTTTCCCTCCTTGGATCGAGTCCCTTCTTTGCGGGATAAGCTGTGAGTATCTTTTTGTTTTTTTAAGACAACCTCGACTGTATCAGCATCAACCCTGTCTATGGAAACTCTACAGCCAGAGTCCTACCACAAAGGGAAGAGACTTTCTTAATATTACAGCGTGAATCCTGCAGCCTGATTCGAGGCCATATACGTCCCCCGTAGGTTTTGCCTCCTCTTCTCTTCTTTCAGTAGGGTCCACACTTCTTTCTGTGCTAGGGAGAACTTTGATTTTGATTTACACATTGCTTCTCTCTCGTTAAGTCCATAAACTTTTCACTTCCCTAATGATTTTCCCCTCTTGCTTTGGAGGTTCCGAACTTTGTCTTCAAAGATTGTGGCACAACTCGTGTTGTGCTAAATTTGCAAACTAGACTGTATTTCAATCGGATGAGGGAGGAGTTATGGGCTGTTGGTTTGGTAGGGAATACTAGGATACGAGGATACTGCTGCTTTTCATTCGCAAGTACCTTTCCCTCCTTGGGGATCACTGAAGTCAACCCCGTCGATGTTTATTCTTGTTTGATCTTTCATTTGTTGGCAGCTAGACAGCATTAGGGAGCTGGCATTGTGTTTTCACAGGCTTTAGATAATCCAGGATGTTCGTTTTTCAGTGTCCGCAAGGTGTGCTCAAGCATCAGACCACATAGGTCGAAAAGGACATTACCTTTCTTATGATCAACAACATGGTGGAGTCATTCACCTGTCAGAATAAAAACTGGTCCGCAAAGTTACTGTTTTTTCTTATACGGACATCCTGGGGATAACCTGGAGTCCCTGTGGTAATGTCAATCAGTGTGTCGTCAGACAGTAACACTAGCGGTGGATCAACGTACGAAAAATAAAGAATAACTACAAGGGATCAATGAACTTGGCTCTTCATTTCTAAAATTCTCAAAAAAATGCCAAAAATGGATCGGCCGAACCTTAAACTTATAGTTTAAGCATCCTAAAGGCTTTCTTTTGGCAAAGTTTGAAAATTTTCGATTTTTCTATTCCTCATGGCCCGGGTGATATTTACAGCAGATCGCTCTTAAAGTGTAAAATTGAAACTCAGTACTATCAGCAAATAGGTCTCGTGACGTTATTTCACCACATATTACGATTATTGAGTCACTGATCTTAACTCTCTGGACTGCAAGTTGGACCTCTTCAAGAGAGAGTCTCTGCGTCTTCCCAAAGTCCATGTCAATTTTTCATATAGGGTATAGAGTTCGCTTTTCCAAGATCAAATCCTCAGAAGAAAGACTGGAGCATTTAATGATATAGGACAGGCCTTTAGTGGAACACTGGTTCCCTCTCGCAAAGTCCATAAATTTTTCACTTCCCTTATGATTTTCCCCTCTCACTTTCAATGTTCCGAAATTTGTCTTCAAAGATTCTGGTTTAGCAGAACTCGTGTTGTGCTGAGTTTGCAAATTTGAAAATCTTCCTTATTTGCTTGACTATACGTTACCAAATAAACAGACCTTACTTGTGAACGTTGACGGTGTAGTACCATGTCTTGAATAAATAGATAAACGTTAAAACTTCTTAAGACATAAAAAGTTGTAAACTTTAATATCGACGTTTCGCCAGTTACGGCTTCATCAGGATAAAACGCTAAGTGATTACAAATGTATAAATAATAAAAAGTACGAATAATTATGCTAATTATGGAATGTTCATGATAAAATGTAATTGTGCGGCTAGATTATAGAATGCCCGTCCACTTTGGAACCTTACACTACGGTTACATGGTACGTGGTCCGCGGTCAATGATCAAAGGTAATCCATAACAACAGAATACTGGAAAGCTCTATCTGGCTTAATGTCGCGGTCCGCGGTCCGCAGTGAAGTTAATTACCACAGGAAGCCCATTCTGTTAATGAAGATTCCCAAACTTATCTGTTGTGTTATGCGCCGTTCCATTAAGCTCTTATTCCAAAAATAATGAAAAATCACAAACTTATATGTTGTGTTATGCGCCGTTCCATTAAGCTCTTATTCCAAAAATAATGAAAAATCACAAACTTATCTGTTGTGTTATGCGCTGTTCTACTAAGCTGAGATCCCCAATAACGAAAAATCACAAACTTATCTGTTATGTTACTCGCTGTTGACTAAGCTGAGATCCCCAATAACGAAAAATCACAAACTTTCCTGTTGTGTTATGCGCCGTTTTATTAAGCTGTTATTCTCAAAATAATGAAAAATCACAAACGTATCTGTTATGTTGCGCGCCGTTCTACTAAGCTGAGATCCCCAATAACGAAAAATCACAGACGTATCTGTTGTGTTATGCGCCGTTTTATTAAGCTGTTATTCTCAAAATAATGAAAAATCACAAACGTATCTGTTGTGCTATTCGCCGTTCTACTAAGCTGAGATCCTTAATAAGGAAAAATCACAGACGTATCTGTTGTGTTATGCCCCGTTCTATGAATCCCTTCACGTTCTTTATGTATACTTTATACAATCATTTTACATTTCACGGTTCTAATTTGTCAGTACATCATCCTCAAACTTCAATGCGTTTCTTAAAAATTTTAACTGACATCAGTTGCTCCCTCAATTATAGTAATAGAAGTTACATTGGATACAACTTCTTCACGTCATCTAAAAACATTAAGGAAAGGTCTTCCTCCTTATGCATATATCGCCACATAAATTCAGCTAAATACGAAGAAAAATACATTTTTCTAATACCAAAATTTGGCAGCTTTGCCTTAGCCTGCCTCCAGTGCCCTTCGATCTTATTGGTATGATTACCGTCACAGTTTACGAACTCCTTCGAGTGATTCACAGTTTTGTGGACATATCCCTCTCTCTCTAACTTTGAATACGCTTTCCAGCAGTCCGATACAATAATGCTACCTGGTCTTATCCACTGCTTAATGATGGGAAGCAATGTTTCCTCGTCTCTCTTCTCAACTGCTACCATAAACGCTTTCCTGCTGTCGCTTTCAATACCCACAAACACCCACTGTCCCTCCACACGGTGTCCCCTATGGTATTTCCGCTTGCCGAACTTGCTCTCGTCTATCTGCACCACCTTCCCTTCTCCGCCCAACGTTTCGCCATGTTCCATTAAGTTCACTTCACAGATTTCCCTGCAGTAGCTGTCCCAGTCCACTGACGTATTTCCACTAATGCCCAGTTCATGTCTGATTTGTTTCTGGTTAAGCTCACAACACCACCAGTACGTAATCTTCAACTGCTCCTCAAGCGTCAAATTGCTCTTTTCAAACCAGCTACCTTTCCTTATCGACGCTTCTACCTTATGTCGCTTTCCATCTTTTTGCAGCCTACACTCCCATTTCAAACCGTCGGATCTATCGTCTACCTTGATCAACTTCATTTCGCTATTGCAAACAGGGCACACTTGGCGGGAGGCTAGCAGTTTGTTTGACATCATCCACTCAATCATTACGTCCTTGTTCCACAGTACCTTTAATAATAAATCTTCGTATCGCCATTGCTGGTAACCTTTCGTTTGTGCGCCATCTCTTCGCCCATAACTACCATTTCCCTCACAGCATTGACTGCCACAGTCCTTTTTAGTCAGTTCTGCTACTGACTGTGTACTTTTGTTGCATTTCAGCGTTCTTTTAACACCAATAGACACCTGAATTCCTTTCTCTTCCATACTTCTGCTTAACATTTACAATTAACCTTTCCTTATTCCTTCCAAACAAGCTATGAAGTATAGTTCTTTGTCATCTGTCAATCACTACATTCACTATCTTTCAACCAATCAATGGCAAACCCAGAAGTTATAAGCTATTGTTCTTGTTTTGTCATGTGTATATAATCACATTGTTTTAAACAGCATTTAAAAACTCTTATCATGTTGTCCCTTTCGTCAATTCCTTCATTTTTTTGCTTTTATTAGTTAAAAGTTATTGATCTCTTTCAGTTTATAAATATTTGTGCCCATAACTATCCTTTTATCAGCGTCCTTACTCACACTATGGTCCCACTGCCAAAACCTACCACTAACACTGATATACCGCTTGGAGAGCTCCACTCACATGCAATTACTCAATTCACGACGCGAGCTGCCCTTCATTTACACCTCTTACGTCTTCATTACTGCGGCAGCCTTTCTTTACTTCTAGTTCGCACCTTTACCGCTACAACATCAAGATCTCCGCCTTTGTTTTCTGTAATTAATTTACAGAAAAACAATAGTTTACATTAGACTCTGCCACTCCGACATTTCTAGATTTAATCAATTAGCTTCCAATCACCGCCTTTTGTTTCCTCTACCACCGCTAAAAGCAGCATCAGTAGGTCTTCTTACCGCCAATATGTTTTACAGTTCCTTTATCGTTAATTAAATACAAACAATAGATTTCTCGGCTGTATATCGCACCTCCTCCTTTCCTTTTTATGGACTAATTGAATCATAAGTCTCACTTGCTCTTCATTTCTGTTATTGGCTAAAAGGGTAATGACTACATCATATCCGCCTTTGAAATTCACATTGCCATTTGAACTTGGATTACGCATCCATCATTTCATTTCTTGCAACAGACTCGTGCGATCAACATGTATGCCGCTAGCAAGCTAAACAAACAAAATGAGCAGACCTGGATAAACCTTCAACAACGTTTAAACAACGTCCAGTTTGCGTATGACAAACTATTTCCAGAACCGGAGAATAACTTCATAAGAAACAAGGCCACTTCAGTTGGAAGCTGTGTTGGCTATTTCGTTCCAACATTGCTTACTACAACAGCATATGTTCTGGCATGTAGAAATGCTCGTGTGGAAACAACAACGCACGAACAACCACTGAATCTATACACCCTTTTCCTCGGATACCCAGGAACTGGTAAGCAAAAACTAAAATGGATAAGTAACTTTTCAACATGCTCTACTATCTTTTCATTTGCCTGTTACGAGTTGAATTTCCTCCTATTATGTAACGTACTAAATATTCTTTATTTCATCCTTAGGAAAATCATCGGCCATACAGCACGCAGCGCAGGATCCCCTTGAGGATCTCGATTATACGGCATCCATCGTCAGTAAGGCAACATCTTCTGGCTTGGTCAAAATCCTGTCTTCAAACAAAAAAGCTTTGGTTTTATCTCCAGAGATATGTGACATTTTAAATAAACTTTTAAAATCAGACGACGACAACGCTACGGGAGATGTTCAACTTTTGTGTAAACTTTTCTCCGGCGAAAAATCCTCCTACCACTACTCTACTACCGACAGCAGAGTTATTGATGCAAATTTGCCCTTCAGTATCCTTGGATCCACTCAACTTACCAACGCCGCAAAACTCATCGCAAAAATGGACCAGGGACATGGACTAGTGGACAGAATTTTAATTGCCTCACCTCTAGCACTACGCCCCACACTAACCCAGATGGAAAACGCCAGTGAAGCTCTATCCGACGAAGTAGTACAGGACTTTAATCAACTGTTCGAGAGAATCAACGACATCGATGAATCGACAAAATACAAATTCGACGCCAACGCAAAGAGAATGATGAGAGACACAATGGACACATTCGTGTTAGAGGTTAATGAGGCCATACAAGAAGGAAGGCTTCCCCCCAAATCCAAAAAGCCAGAACTCATTCCCAGAGTAGCGACAGCCTTGCATGTATTTAATCACGCGATGGAGGAAATGCTGGAAGGTGGAACAGCAACAGATCCTCCCACAACCATAAGTCAAGCAACCCTTGAAAGTGCGACAGCACTTGTTCATCATCTTGAGTGCCAAAAAGACATCTTGTGCCAGGTAAATCACCTATTTCTTTTAACATCTTTAACTTAACTTTTACTTTACATCGAAGTAGCATTTCATGTTCTCATTATTGCAGATTATGGAATATCTTTATATAATGTCTCCAAACTTAGACATCGTATCACTCATTAAACTTAACTCTGTGATTAAACAAAGACGTGCATACTTGCCACGATTAATATTTCTTCATGCATTGTTTAAACATTTCATATTCAATACTTCTTAAAATAAAGCTTTTCAAATAAAACTTTCAATTACATTTCTTTATTTCCTCCATTAGAAATTCTCCTACGTCTTTAACTGGTATCCCTATTTACAATACAGTGTCTTTTTTCTTACAGTGCATGCATACCTTTTTAACCTTCAGCTCTTTTTCTTTCTTTTTCTAGTTTCTCAAAGAACTCACTAACCAAGCTTGTGACAAGACAATCGAGCAACCGACGTTCAACTTCGTGAAAGAAAATGTTCTACTTGCACCAGGTCCAGTCATCTCGTATCGCTCCTTTAAGCATAGCAAAAGAAGCTTACGCTCTATTGCTGAACCCGAATACATCAAGGTTACAAATTCGCTGGCAGCTGATGGTTTCGGAAGAGTGGTAGAATTTCGCGTTCCACGAGCACGACAGTCGTGCAAAGTGTTCGTAAAGTCAACACCATCGCCTTGGCCCAGCAACGTATCCGTCTCACAGGAACAATTTCAATGTGCGATGTCCAAAGGCATAAGCTCTGACATCACTGACCCCATGAGACAACACCTCAGAGATAATGGACACATCCCAAACTAAACTTTAAGTGGCATTTTTTGCAATTATTTTCCAATTATAACTACTAATTTCACACCAAAAATTATGTTCACGTATCTATAGGCAATTATAGATCATTGAATTACTTGTAACCTTTTAAGTGATGCATATAAAGTTCAACATTTGGGGCATGTTAATTTGTTTGCTTGTTGATCTTCTTTGGGCCGCGGGTACACTTAGTTTTACACTTGAATGTCACTACTGACTGCGGACCGCGGGTACACTTATTTTTATACTTGCATATTACTACCTACTGCGGACCGCGGGTACACCAATAATTAACATTTCGTCGTTCTCAAAAGATCATGGGAGCGTAATTACACTTTTATTTAATCTTCGTTTTACAAACGACTGCGGATCACAAAAAAAATAACCTGCTCAAAAGTGACAGGGCATTCTGCAATCGATATTTCGCTGTTCTCAAAAGATGATGGACCACGGGTACGCTAAAATTTTCATTGCATGCCTACAAAACTGGACGGGTATTCTATAATCGCTCCCAGTAATACTCGCGTAAAGTCATTCTTGCGGGTTAGAAACGGCTAGTAATTTTCCTCTACAAAAATCTGGTTAAAAATAAAATGTACTAGTACTTTCTGTAAGCAAAACTAACCCTCGAATCCACTTGAATCCCGTTCATTTGTACTTGTGAATACTAAAAGTCGATCATGAGAAACAAAACATTGCTTGACCTGCATCTATTAGTAATTGCTTTATTGGATCACATGAAAATTATCTCCAGTTGTTTTCACTATATTACAATATTTTATGAGCCTTCAATTCCTGTTCATCAGCGGCTATCAAATAAGAGCATGCGTTGTTGGTCTGTATCACGTGACCTTCCATATCATTACGTTTGCATCAACTGTCGACAGCCAATCGCAAAGACTAATTGAAACCACTCGCAAAGGCTGCTGGATACCCATGCATATCATTAAATGATCGTTTTGCTGCACAGAAAAAAAAACGAAAAAAAACGGAGACACGAACTGCATTTCTTGACTGGTCTACCACAGGTAGCCCAGTAATAACAAAAGACACGGCCGCCATTTTGGTTGATACAACAAGAGAATTCATTAAAAATCTTCTGTAAAGTTTAACCAACATGGCCGCTATGGCGTCACATGAAGACCATCAATTGAAAATACAACAAACAAAAGTAGTAAATAACTATAATTTACACTTTAAACGATCGGCTCTACACACTAAGCACACGCAAACTCTTGTATTTCATTCTGTGTTAAATTGATTACGGTGTTCAAAATGTAAACTTGAGCAATTTCATGTAAAATTTCAATCGTTTTATCCAAGCAGCTGTGTGGATGAGTTTTTTGAAGTACTATACCAGAGGATAGTTTATTGGCTGATTGCGTACAACACTGACGATTGCATCAGATTCTGAAGTCTGTATGCCGGCGATGGAAATTCGAAAAAATTACTCATTTGCTTACTATTTTCCGAATTCTTAGTACACCAGTCTGCGAAAAACCTCACTTGTTCACTGTGTTTGATACCGTACCGACACCATCGAGCGAAATGCTCACAGTTATAACAAAATAGATTATACCCTCCTGTTCCAACTTTTGAAAGAGCTCTCTCGATGATTTCAGCTACTGGCAGAGGCTCTTTACCTTTCCATGGCTCATTTTCGATCTCAAAATCGTTATTTTCTCCAGCTTTCATATAATCGGCGCATTTCTCCCTTTTAACAACTGCTTTTTCACAGCCACGGATCTTGGACATTAAGCCTGGTCCTCACTAGCGACATAAGCATAAGCATAAGCAACATACGCAGACTCAGTAGCGTACTGCTCATTAGCGGTGCTTGTCTTTTCTCACACCTCGGTGATAAATGCAATACTGAGTCTGCGTATGTTGTTTATGCTTATGCTTATGTCGCTAGTGAGGACCAGGCTTTAGGGATGAAGATGGGAAGCACAAACTTGAGTCATACTTATCGCCAGTTAGGTGCACGACATATCCATTGCCCACATTAACGGCATAGTGACGGTGAGTCCATCTTTTGAAAACTATCAAGTCTCCCGGTGAACCAGGACACGAATTCGAACTAAATCGTTGAGCGTCACAAACCAGAATGAGCATTGGAAATACTAGACAACCTAGGTAGAATTGGTAATGAACTTCCATTCTTAGCTGCGAGGATATCCAACATATAAATCGTTATACTTCTTACTCGATGAACCAGCTGGCGATCAGTTCCCATAAACAATAAAATGTAAATGAAGCGGTATAATATTAAAGGTTCATGTAACCGTAGTTACGAGACCTTAGACGAAACATTTCTTCGACTATTTTTTTGACTTTTTTTCAGTTTGGAGTCACGAAATGATACATGAATACCGCGAGCTTTCACATTCAAAATCATTGGAACGTTTCCTCTTTACCTGGAACATTTGATAGTTTAATGACTTTGGTTTATTTTATCGGTTTTTAAGAGTAATTGGACCCGGAAATACGTCACAACTTAAAAGCTCTATTCAAAAATGTTATCCACTATCTATTCTCTAACTGAAACAATCAGAACTCTCTGGACAACAAAGTCCTGCTGTGAAGAAACAAGCAAGAAAATCTTCACATTCTTCTTTCCATTTTGGACCCGGAAGTCGCCTTTTCATTTGATTGACGTCACTGATGATTTTGTGCGCGCGCATGCTAAATACCTGACGTGACAACTTTTTAGCGCGCTAGCTCACAAACCGAAAATCTGGATGGATAACTATTTTGAAAACGTCGTCTGAGCTACAGGCGATAGACGATGTGTATATTGAATAACATTTTGTTTAGTTAAGTACGGATACTATTACCCTTCCATTTCTGCTGAAATTACCATAAAATATGACGTCACAACCACCACGAAGGGACTTTGTTCGTCCTCTCACATCCACATGCAAATAGTGTTATGTGAATTTTAAGTAAGTTTTTTTAGCGCAGGATAAAGCCTTGTTCACACTAGCGTCGTAATCGCAAGCAACGTACGCAGACTCAGTAGCGTATTTATCACTGAGGTGTGAAAAAAGACAAGCACTGTTACCACCGTATACATTGCTACGCGCCCACGAACTTCAGTGTTGCGTATGGCGATTGGCGATTTTTAGCTGTCAATCAAATCATTGATCGTCCTTGCTTGGCGTAAATGACCTTGGACCAACAAATAAACAACTCTCCAACGTAGAGCGGAGGGGTAACTC
>JAAAQI020150121.1:0-26187 GCA_011800005.2 Stichodactyla mertensii
GTGTGGTCATTGCGACCATACGAAACAAATTTGTTGCATTAAACAATGAATCAATCACAAAAGTCTTGATTTAGTTTAAACTATGTTTACTGCTCCTTTAATGTTGAGCACTCTGGAAATCTATTCTACAAAAATAAGTTAAGTATGTATATATATATATATATATAATTAACTTAATCAGTAATTCAATCATAACTATTGATAAAAAGCTAATGTATTGTATGATTATTAATATGATCAACATTGCTCTGTGCAACACAACATTGTTACACAGCTTTGTTGCCTGTATTACCACACCTTTAAGTGTCAGGAAACTAATGATACATTACTGTAATATGTCATAATGGTATTGAAATGGCTTTTCAATGTATTTGTGTACTAACCCATTCAATCAAAATGGAGTCACATAATTATATTAAGATTGGTATTGATAAGATACTGTTAACTAAATACACCATATTTTTTCTCCCACTAAACATCTGCTTTAAAAAGCTTTCTGAAATTTGTATGCCCATAAATTACATGGGAGTGCTTTGAATAAACAATGTCTGTGAAAATAAAGTGATTTATGCAACAATAAGTATTTCAACCGTAACCCAATTTTTAACAGACTGAGGTATTTTTCTATTATCATCTGAGTGTACCGGTATATAATAAACAGCTAACTTTAACATGTCCTCTTGAAAATAGCTTTGGAACAGTTGAGAGCAATGTAGATTCATAAAATGACTAAATCTAATGAAATATCACACTGATACCAATGTATAAACCATGAACTCACACTTGACTATTAATTGATCAGCAATGGAATAATAAACTTCAAAAATGGACATTAGATGAGAAAGGACATTTTTAAAAATTCTACAGAAAAAAGTCCTTGAGTTTCTAAAGTTAGGATTTCTTCTTAAAACAGTTCATTTTTTTAGATTCATGATATTTAATAAAAGTTGATACTAGTAAAATAATTAGCTGTTGAATTTATAGACGATAACTTGAGATAATCTTGAGACCAAGGAGTTAATTGAATTTTTGAGGAAGTTTCAGAAAACCATAGAAACCACAAAGATGGCTACATGCAAAATCATATGTTACACTACAAAAAATAATTTTATAAAAAACATTAAATATCAACCATGGAATACATGTATTAAGAACCCAAACTTGTAGTAAAACTGTATTTTCAATCAACTATTGTTTAAAGTTTAGACATGCTTATAATATTACACTTATTAAAAAAGTTAGCCAGTAAATGTTAATATTAATTCATAATATGAATATTTATGAAAAGTAATTAATGTTTATAAGAAGGACAAATACCTCTTTTTAACCAATCCCCAGGACCATACTGTAAGTTATAGACCAAGTTTTTTCCACTGCCTTGTGGTTCAAGTGCATAGTGCATGGACCATAAAAAGTGAAAAAAATGAGGTTCCATAACTTATGTATGGACCAAGCAAGCAAGGTTAATAAGATGTTTATCACATGGCAAGGAGAACACAATAAGGTTGGTGATCCATATGACTGACCACAAATTAGCCAATGAGAGCATGTTAAATTACCTTCCCATATAATAATAAATGATACTGTCAATACTGTCTTGAATAGGGCTTTTCATTTTATGGTGACTGACCCTGATAGCTACAAACATGGTTCAAAATGCCAGCCTACTTTCAAAGTATCCAAATTATACCTTTTCTCAAAGCAAGTTGGCTGTAACCCTTCAGCCAAAACAGAAACATCAAATTGAACTAGACATTTGAATACAGTATCTTGAATGCAGATCTTGTTATAGGTTATCAGATGACAAAACATTAATGACTGGCAAAGAAAATCATTTAGAGACCACATTTATTATACCAACAAAACCTTTGTCAAAAAGTTATTTTCTCTTTATATAACACTTTTGATATCAAGATACTTAAGGATTTAAAGGAATTTTAAATGTCCCATCAATCACACTAATTAAATGTAATATCCTTATATTAGAATCAGTGAAGATGAGCATACGCTCTAGAGGGTGCATACCTCAGGAAAGGTTATGATGCTGGTTATGCTGTTACATGACTGTAACAAAACCAACCTCAAACCACAGTGAAAATTGATGAAGTATAAGACAAAAATTGAAGTTCCAGCTCAAACTTTTAACGCTTTTGACCATCAAGATAAACTGCTAATTTTATGAAGAAAACTGTAATATGGTTAATTGGCACATGAATTGTTGTGTAAGCTGCTTTTAAATGTACTCTACATGTGGTGCTAAGAAGGAAACAGGAAGTGCTCTTTCATTTGGTTGTCATGATTACAAACAAATAATTAACCAACATTCTTAATCTGCAGACCAATCGTCATCATCATCATCATCATATCTATGGATTACCATAAGCAATGAACACTGGTAATGGCAAGAAGTGTAATCATTTGACATATAATCCATCTATTTTCATTTTTTTTCTTTTTCACAGTGTCTGCCTGCCTCTCTAGGATAAGTCAAAATGCATGCAGGTCCAGTAGATAGTGTGTTGGAGCACTGTCTTGTTGCTGTCATCAAAACGGACACCCTCAACTAGTGACATCAAGGATTACTTGCCCTCAGTCTTTTTCTCCCAGCCTACCTGACACAGGGCACCCAAAATGCCACTTTAAAACTTAAATTGCGGGCACACAATTTATCTATCTGATCAAGTTTATATGTATATCATTTGAAAGCTGAGAATACCTAGAATTTGTCTAGAATGGTCCTTAATTTGGGGTTATATGCACTTTAAATATGCAATAGTTTCAGTACTGTCCAACTCTACACAAGTGTGTACACATTTCATTCTATTTATAATTTATGTAGTATGGTATTGTACACAAGTTGTTGTCAGTTTGAATTCAACTGTACAACTCGGCACTATCAACTGCAAGAAGGCAACTTTATAAGGTGATTATGACCTATAGTAATAATTGTTGTGCTTTAACCCTCGGAAAAATTTTGATAGAAATTCCCTGTGATCTATTAGGTCTTTTTTAAAAAACTTCTACTAACACATTTTAGGACTGGCGATTTTCTGAAGGACATCTTAGGTAATGGAAAGCACGAATGCAAGAGCTAAAAATAGATGATGATCTCATATTCTAATTGTAATTCAAAGCCCCTCATAACATATTGAATAAACACAGTGTGCAAAAAAGTATCAAGGTAATCATACATAAATCTTGTATAAAGCAAGAACTCAGATTTGATGGGATGTTAAATTATATTAAGAATATAAAAACCTAAAAGATTTCTATAGGAAATCAATGTATGAAGATAAATATATGTGCAAACAAATGTGCAAACAAATACATGACTGAACACACACACACAAAATCTACTACGTTACTACCCTCTCAACATCCACAAACCATTTTACCCATTTTTTTCAATAAAAGGGATTACAGCTTATACTTAAAAATCAAACAAAAAACTGTTATGTTCAACGGTGGGAAAATTAAGAAACGAATATTCTAGCAGCAGATGCCGCAATAAAAATGTAAATACTAGTCTCAAAACAACAAAAAGAAAGATGAATGACTGTCTCATCACACACTTCACATTTCGTACTGAAAAATTCCAGAGTGGAAAATAAACTGTGAAGCCATTTCCGAGTTGAGATCAAACGTATGTCAAAACAAGAACAAACAAGATCGGCATGTTCTGTCCAAATGTCTGCTTAAAAAGTAGTTGGGGGTCGTATATTGTTGAATAATAAATGTATTCCTTAATTTCTGGGTTTTATACAGTCGACCCTCCCATGCTGAGGGATAAAAACACAAACAATACCTTTGAAAACAACTAGAGATTTCAAACTGTTCTACACTCAATGAAATGGTCAAAATTTCGTGACAATTTTACAATATTCACTGGATCTCTGTTTGTACCAATTAATGTTGATGTTACAGTATGGGTAGATGTGGTTAGAGAAAAGAAAAATAGAATGGAAGGAGGGATGGAGTTTAGAAACGGATATTAAGTAGGAATCCACGTACCTTCATCAGAGGGCGAATCTTCATTCATCGCTTTTTCCGACGATTCACACAATTTAGCAAGTCGATCTGTTTCTTTTCTTACTACATCTAAAAAATATCTCCCATCCTTGTCAATACCGTTGAGTTCTAGTTTTTTCTGTAAGCTGCTGCTCAGAGAATCCACATCGTTGTCTGCATTTACAATTTCTTTAATTGGCGATACATTTTCTTTATTCAACTCCATAATGGGTTCCGTCCTTCGTCCTTTCCTTAGAATTATTATAATTTCTGTTTTATATCTTGCATTTCCGTTAGTCATAGACTGTAAAGCAGAACTCATTTCTTTTCTCGAGCAGTTCCAAACTTTTCTTGATCAACTGAAAGAAAAACGCGAGAGGATTTTCAAATTTCCTGACATTAAAATCCTCGCCACGCTGAATGAATGGGTTGATTTCCGCTTGGTCGAAGAATCCAAATTAAAAAAACGATCACACCAGTATATTATTCGCTTCTTCAGTCTTTATGTCGCCTCATAAATATAGTCTTCTGTACAGGGCTTTTCAGGCGTTTCGAAAAGAAAAGACGAATTAACTGTACGTCCTCAGTCAAAGCGAGAACCACCGTACCGCTTTTACACAACAACCTTCAGACTGGATGACATAAATTATTCGTAAATAATTAATATTTAGAAAGACGTACGACGAAACGTCCGAAAATAGCTCAAAAAATAATCCTCGAAAGTTTAGAATCGTAAGTCGAGACTTGAATTTCGTAACTGTGTCTATCGGAGAGACTGAACCAACCGCTTCAAAGTGGAGTATTGATAATGTTATCAATAACTAAGAAACAGTTTTCAAATCACCTTGGAGAGCGACTAGAACTTCATGAAGACCAAGCAAAAGCCGAGGAAAAGAGCTCCCAGGTTAATACCCAAAATATGACTCAGCTGACCGGCTTTTCCAATACTGTATGTAGTACAATATCGCGACGAGTTTTCTATTTGCGAAGGATCATGTCATACTTGTCGGAAATGCGTGACTTTGGAAAATAATTGGCAGGTTAATACGCGGGAAAATTCGTTTGAAAATCCCAAATCCAATACTATCGGCCCTCGTTTGTGTTATTATCAGAAGCTAGGTTTCTTTTTTTGGTTCAAACCTTTTATTTCCTAAGCTTGAAATCCAATTATGATCTTAACCGACGCACATATGGCCGCCTAAACGCCTTCTCAAAATACAAAAATGACTGGTTAAAACTAAGTCTAATACCACTCACCTGCACCCGATTGACTACCTCCATCCGAATAAAAATGTTTTCAAATCATAAGATCCTCAGTTTTAAAAATAAGTTCTCCGTAAAAAGCCGCTAGACAAGTAAATATGAATGTCAAGTATTTTTCTTTGCTTTCAGCTTTTCAGTTCATCAACCTCGTCGCGACCTCGGTCCAACTTGGTACGTCATCATGATAAAAAGTACTGAGGAGGGTGGGGTAGACACAATATTTTACAAGGGATACAAGCCACTTATCTATAAATTGGACGCTTTATTTCCTACTCCTTCTTCTTCTTTTTTCAGTCCACGTGTCCGTTGAGTACTTTTCATAATACGAACAAATCGCTTATATGCGTAAATGTCACAGATTTTTTTTAAAATCTTTTTTCCCTTTGGCTCAACTCTTGATTCAGAACAAAAGCATTTACGAATTGTTTGTAAAGTACGACATTCTACAGGCTTTAGTATACTAGCCATGGGCCAAATCCATTCAGACAAAGCTCTACAGGTGGTTCTTTTGTTGTCTATAACTGGCCTCACAATAACTTCACTTAATTTTGAGCCACTCCTAGTCATAAATTTTCAAAAAGGATGCGATTAAAACACCGTATGTCAGCTGATTTTCAAAACCATAAAATTACTTCTCGCCGCACCTTGTATCCCGAGCCTGGGGTCTTTTCCAAATTCTCCTAAACTCTTTCATTCTTTTCTTTAATTCAAACATGAAACTGGAATTTGCGCCTCTGCTGGTGTTTTCTCAGTCCCAATTCTTGTTCTTGTCAATTAACCTTTGTTCTTGTCTATTGATGTTAAATGAGATATTTCTTCAGTTTCTTTTAAATGGTGTTTATTTTTTTATGAAAAACCACGTGCAGATCGAATTCCTTATCGTAATACCTTCGCTTCTTTATTTATGATGGTTTTTGCGATTAAAGAATTATTTAAATTACAGCGTGGCGTATATTTTGATAAATATATTAGTAGTCTTATAGGCAGTTTCAGAAGGAGCGTCTTCAAAATTTGTTCACTTTCAAGCTTCATTTGTTTCTTCTAATTGCGCCTGATAAACGTACAGAATCAACGCGGTACTGTACGTAGCAGTCGGCTTACTTGTTTCTTGTAAGAGTGTGAATAGACTTTGAGACTTGAGTTTATGTGCACACATTACAATTCAAGTTATGAAATAAGAAATTATACTTGTGAAATTGCGCATGCATCAAAACCAGGTGTATGCTTTAATCTTCAACTCAAAAGTGGAAAAGTGAAATGTGAAAAAGTGCGTGCACCTGACTAAAGTTTGCGCAATTTTTAGAGCGTTTTCGCTGTAATAAAGTTAAATTCAATTATTAAGATCACTAGAGCAACGCCCATTCTTATCGAGCGTATCAAATGTTCCTTCCCCACGTGGAAATGAAGGAAAAAAATTCCACAGATTTTGAAAGAACACTTATTCATGGTGTCTGTTAACGCTGCTTCATTATGCTAAACCAAGACAGTCTTTGAACCATTCATGACTGTTCGTCTAGACGGCTGGGGTCAACCAGATGGAGGGAGTTCCTCCTCCAAATGATACACGCTAAATTGTAGTTGATAATCCTAACTTCATACATGACGTTCCTAGCTTTCCCATAGCGCGACCGCTGACCAGTAAGGACGTTGTTGGTACACAGTGTAAAAAAGATATTTTATTTTGTATATCTTGACCTAATTTTTTACAATTTATAGCGAAAACGAAGAAAAGATAAATACTATTGGTTATGGCTCTGTACAGAAGACTTCTTTTTTCAAGGGTAAGACATAAAAATCGGTTAACGTGAGGATTTCTATTGCATAATAATTTGTTATTGCAAAACAATCAAGTTAAGATAAAGAATGGAAATATTACAAAAGATATTCAATAGAAAGATGAAATATTATTAATTTCTAATTAGAAATTAATAATCCATTTTGAATGGAATCAAAAATTAGATCGTTTATTTTGGAATCAATATATTTCTGTGTCCTATCGGGATTATTCTGAGAAACAAACTAAGTAAACATGCACTTTTTCTGTGAACAATTTTTGGGGCTCTTACATACCTATTATTTTCAGACCACAAATGAATCCAAACATAACAAACAAATATATTGTTTTTAAAACTACTGGGCTACATGTGGTAGAGCAGTTGAAAAATGCCCCCCCCCCCCAACCCCACACACACACTCACATCTTGCACTATGGATTGGAAAATTTGCACTTTAGTTCCCATGGGCTACCTCCTAGTATTCATGACACTTTGTCTTTTGGGCATTTGAGAATCAAGTACGACCTACCACCCTCATTTTGATGTTTTTCATATGAAAGCTCATATTTTGAGTGTTCACTAAAGAACAAAGCATTGGTCTATTGTGCTGGAGGTTGTGGGTTCATGCTCCAGCTGGACCAATACTCAAGGTCTTAAAATAACTGAAGAGAAGGTGCTGGCTTTATAATAATATCCACAAATGGTTAAAGCTTCATGTGGTTCAAATGATCACATTAATGGCAGTCCCATGAATTTGATTATATTCATATAGAATTTGCACATTATTAATGTAAAGTTAAACATTTTTCTATTTCCATTTGCCATCCATAATGTGTACATTTAAACCATGGCATTTGTTTCTTTTCTTATAAATTTCCCAGACAATATGGCAATGTCCTAAACTAACAAGGCCAGGCTTGTATGCTATCAAAAGATCTTCTAATTGGACTGGTCAAGAAAGCTTGAAAGATGATGATCCAGAAATGTATGACTTGATTCAGAAAGAAAAAGACCGACAGGTCAGAGGGCTAGAACTTATTGCATCTGAGGTATGTAATAATAATTGCAATTTATTAGATGTTTGATCGTAAAAGTCATTTAGTTTTATAGAATGATTTTTGAATGTTCTTCAAAGAACCATTCATTATTTATTGGAATGGGATAAGTGAGATTGGAGGCCATGAAAATTGTGCCAGATTCAAAACCAGGTTTTAAAATTTTCTGCTTCTTCAGTTTGGTTGGTGTCAATAAATCTTTACATTTTTGTTTAGGTTGGACTAATGAAACATGGTCCGATTTGTAATTTTCTTACCCCACTATAATAAATCAACTGCTCCTAATACATTGACCACTTGACAATGATGGATGAGATCCTCATGGAAAGACAAATTATTTCTGCCCACTTTGTGATTTTCCATTATAGTGTAGTTGATTTTGTGCTCCAGTGGTGAACGATTAATGACTTGTCTAAGATAAAAATTGTGGACTCTTGTCTCTGGATCAAAAGAAGAAGTGATTCACTTAGAAAATGAATGAATTAATAAATGGAATATTTTTGAAATGTGCATTGTAAATTTGTTCAAAATCAGCTAAAACATTGTGTACACTTCATCCCTGAATGCATCCAATTAATATATAAATTCATTAAATAGACAAGTATAATTAATCCTTTCTAATCCTTGTTTTTTTAATAATCCCACTAGAATTTCTGCAGTAGGGCAGCACTAGAAGCATTAGGCTCGTGTCTCAATAACAAGTATTCTGAAGGATACCCAGGACAAAGGTAGAAAGAGAATTCTTAAGCATTATCTTATTTGCCCTTAATAAATGTGAAAAATATTAACATTCTGAAATTAATGATTGCTGTTAGATACTATGGAGGCACTCAGCATATTGATGAAATAGAGCGTTTGGTACAGAAAAGAGCACTAGAAGCTTTTCGTCTTGACCCTGCTGAATGGGGAGTGAATGTTCAGCCTTATTCAGGTAAAACACTGATATTTAATTTTGTAGGCTAGGGGGCTCTCATGAAAAACTAGGTGTCTGTGTTCTGCACTAGATTAATGTTATTCATTAACACTGGAGATCATAAAATAGCTAGTGGTAAGAGGTGAAGTACTTGACAATCAACTGTCAGTAGCTACAGTAGCACCTTCTATTGGATTCTCTGATAACCAAAAAGAGTTCTTTTTTTTTAATGTCATATTTATCATTTTGCTTCTTAGTAACAATGCTTTTAATAAATTTTCTCTCATGACTTTTAATAAATTTTCTCTCAAACTTCCTGGGAATAAGGTTACTAGTTTGAACATAAATCCAAATGCAAGAGAACCAACAAGAGCTCTACTCACATATGAAGAGGGCCTAAGTATTGAACCCATTATCACAGCAATGAGAGGTGGTGCATTAGCGGCACACCAATGCTCCTCAGTTAAAAGTGGATTGTTTTTTTTGTGTGTGTGTGTGTATCCTAGGGTCCCCAGCTAATTTTGCAGCATATACTGGTCTTCTTAAGCCACATGACAGAATAATGGGTCTAGATCTACCACATGGAGGACAGTAAGTTAGTTTGTTGTTCTTTGAAATTCTCCCCCATAGGTTTTTCCTAAGATACAACAAACAGATTGCATTGTGGTTTAGCTAAAAATGTCTGCAATAAGTTGCTTAGTCATTACCATAGTAGAGTGGGAGTCCTCTTTCAGACATTTTATTCATGCCACTAGATTGCCATTGCTCAATAATAATTATATGACATTGGTGTCATCTTTCCCAAGAAAAGTTGTCATTCTTATGTTTTTAAATTCATTATTTTCCAGTTTAACCCATGGTTTTATGACTGATGCCAAAAGAATCTCTGCTACATCAATTTACTTTGAGTCCATGCCTTATAGACTAAATGTAAGTACATTGGTTTAAATTTACAATGACATACTTGGTACAGAGTATTGGTGATAATCATACCATGCAGACAACACATCAAAGTGATGCCAAGAAACATGTGTGGCATATGGTTAATGCACTGCCTGCTAAGCAACAAGTCCATGGTTTGATCCTTAGTGATCTCATACAATCATATAGACTTCTTTCCAATCCATGTACATTTGTACATGTAACTTTAGCTTCAAATGCCCTTAAAATGGATCACTGATGGAGAGAGGGGGTTAAGTGCACCATTAGCTTCCATTAATAGCAGCCTCACAGCTGAAGGAATTACCGTCATTAAATAAAGTTACTTTATCTTTATGCCAAGTGGACATGTTGTGGTTTAAGTGCACCATGCTTTTTGAACTCTTACTATTCTAAGGGTAAGCACAGTAGGTACAGTGGTTGGTATTGAAGTTGTGGCATTGTAAATAAATACCCTACTAGTAATGGTAGGAGTCGGAAAGCCTAGAACTGAAAATAAAAATACTTAATGGTGCATTATATTGGTCAATCTCAATGCAGGAGGAGACTGGATACATTGACTACAACAAACTTGAAGAAACTGCTAAGCTGTTCCGTCCTAAACTTATTATTGCTGGAGCAAGTGCTTATTCTAGACTTTATGAATATGACAGAATGAGAAAGGTATCATATTATAGTCATTCATTTTTCGGAAGCCTGAAGAAACTTATACCACAATTTTTCAGTCAATATCAATGGTCTGCAACTTTTATTTTGATGTTTGGATTTTTTAGATTGCAGATGGCAACAATGCAATTCTTCTTGGTGACATAGCACACATTAGTGGACTAGTTGCAGCTGATGTAAGATGCTTTACATAATATAAGGTGTCAGAAGTGGTCAGCAACTTAATTACCACTTACTGACACCTTATTCCTTTGAGGTGGTAGCTAGAATTTAGGAGCTTGATATATACTGTACTGATACCTCTTATTAACCCAGCATGAGGGTCTTACGTAGCTCTTATTAACCAGGCATGAAGGCTGTATTGTAAGTTATGGACCAAGTTTTTTCCCACTGCCTAGTTATGGCCAAAGCATGCAGGCCATAAAAAAGTGGGGAAAAAATGAGGTTCCATTACTTATGTATGGACTGAACAAGCAAGCAAGCAAGGTTAATAAAATGTTTATTATATGGCAAGGCAACACAAAAATAAGGTTGGTCACTAAGGTCTGTACCAATTAAGTTATGGACCGTACATTGGCCAATGAGAATGTGAAATTACCTTGCCATATAATAAGGTAAGTTATGGACTGAGTTTCCACTGTCTTGATGGCCCAACAATGTAACACACAGGATATAAAAAAGTGGTAAAAAATTAGGTTCCATAAATTAAATAGCACAGAACAAGTGAGGTAAATATAGCCTACATGCATCTGGTCTTTTCAGACTCCTGTGAAAGATGGACTTGACAGGAGAAAAGACTGCATAAATAAGATGTTTATTAGTTTGTATATGGCAAGGCAAACACAAAAATGAGATTGGTGGTCCATGCTATAGATTGCAAATTGTCCAATGAGAAATTCTGCGAAATTACCTTGATTCCCATATAATACTACACAAGTTAGTTGATATTGTTTTGCTGCTTTTTAGGTCATCCCTAGTCCATTTGACCACTGTCATGTCATAACTACCACAACACACAAGACACTCAGGGGAGCCAGGTATGAAAAAGTGGGGCTCTTTCCTAAAAAAAGAAAGCTGGAAAGCTTTTCCAGATATTCTCCTGAAGAAACATGAAGAGTGATGTTTGAAGTATTGAGAAATGAAGAAATAAGATTCACTTCTGATGAAGGATGCTACCACAAGTGGAACTGAAACATTGTGTTAAAATCATATACTGGTAGTTTGATATGCCAGGACTTCCACTTGCTGTTGTTAAACGCTTCTCAATGTTTTTCATACTTCCTAATTCCTGAGCAAGTGATGTTTCTCTTTAAAAAGCTAGAAAAAGATAGCCTCTGCCAATCAGTGTGATACATTATTTAGTTATGACATTGACATAATTGGCACTGTTATCTTGGTGTTAAGTCAGGCAATCTGTTTGTTTTTCAAAATTGAAGGTCTGGCATGATATTCTATCGCATTGGACAAAAAGGAGTCAATAAGAAGACTGGCAAACGTATCCTTTGTGAGCATATAATTGTTCCTTCAACAATAATATCAACTGTTGTGATTCCAAATCATAATGCTGGCAGGATGTGTCTAAAGACTTAGTCCCTGGCCAGAACATTATGCTTAGGGATGGCTTTTTAAGGGGTGTCACCATTCCTTAAGCCAGTTCTAAAAATAATAGAAGTATATCTGGGTATCTCTACTTCTGATCTGTCTCAATACAAATGACTTACTGAATTAATAGTAAACCATGTTTTGAATTTCAAATGAATCTAATTTTGTAATGACCTTAACTTGCCTTTAGCCATCATGTATGATTTTGATAAGAAAATTGACTTTGCAGTCTTTCCATCTCTCCAAGGAGGGCCTCATAACCATGCCATCGCTGGAGTGGGTGTGGCCTTGAAGCAGGTTGGTTAAATTGTGAAAGCATACAATTACTATAAAGAATGTAAAACAATTATATGAAGTTTTGCACAAACTAGAATGCATAGACCTTTTCTGAGATAGACAAACAAGGTGCATTATGGTCTAGTTTCAGTACAAACAACCCCATGTAAGGCTTGATGAACAATAGATATTTGTACTGAAGCTAGACCACAGTGCACCATGTTCGCTATCTCATAAAAGGCCTATTAAGTTACTCTCACTTTTGTTGATGTCACCTTCCTAAGTAGATACCTCTTAAGTATAAACTAAGTACAAAAGATTAACTGTAAATTATGGACCAAGTTTTGTCCACTGCCTCATGGCCACCTAACACATAATGATTGAGCCATAAAAAAGTGGAAAAGATGAGGTTCCATTACTTAGTACAGACTGAACAAGGCAAGGTTAATAAGATGTTTATTATAAGGCAAGGTTAACGCAAAAACAAGGTTTGTGGTCCATATTGTACCTTATGGACTGCAAATAGACCAAATCCACTTCAGAACAAATGTCAATCTCTTGAAAATTCAATTCATTGTTTGAAGTTCATCTATAATTAATGTATCTTTTCTAAGTGCTACTGGGAAACAAAGAAACAGTACTCAAGGGAATGACATTTGTTCTGAAATGGGACAGCATTACATCCAAGTGGACTTAAAAAGTTTATTGGCCAGTGAGTCTCATTGAATCTCAGAATGCATTACATTACCTTGCCATATAATTAATGTAATAAGATAAGTTATTTACATTGTAGATTATTCCTTTACTCATGTATTTTTGAACAGGCCCTCAACTCTGACTTCAGGAAATACCAAATGCAAGTTTTGATGAATGCCAAAACAATGGCTGAAAGTCTGATTGAAAGAGGATACACCATTGTCTCAGGTAAGTACAAGTGATAATATCACTGCATGCTATGTTGTCATTTTTTGCTAACTTTTTTACTAAAGGGCATTTTCTTACATGTACTGTTTTCTTTTCTAAATCTTCCAGGAGGAACAGATAACCACCTTATACTTCTTGATCTCAGACCTAAGGTAGTGTCTGCAAGATGAAGTTACTCATCATGTTATCATAAAATAGAAGGGGAGGGAAGGAAGAAAGGAAAAGGAAGAAAAGGGAGGGGAGGGAAAGGAACGAGAGGGAAAGAGAAGGGAAGGGAAGGAAAAGAAAGCAAGGGATGTGAAAGGGAAGGAAAAGAAGAGAGGGGAAAAGGAAAGAGAAAAGGGAGAGGAAAGAAAAAAGATGCAAAGAGAAAAAAGCATGATCACTGACATTATGAAGCACTTCCATTGCACTCCCCTTGGAAGAGCACATGTGGGCCATGTGCACTGCCCTACATCATTATTTTGTATAAGGAGGAACACAACCTTAAAGCAGGCATGACCATGAGGCTTTTTCCTTCTTACTATCATGATTTTTGTTTCTGCATATTTTAGGGAATTGATGGAGCAAAAGTAGAAAAGGTGTTGGAATCAGTATCCATCACTGCTAACAAGAATACCTGTCCTGGAGACAGAAGTGCTCTCAAGCCTGGTGGTCTAAGACTGGGTGTGTAGAAAGAATCAATAATTTATCACAAAAAAAAACCCTTCTGTGAAGATGATTTTTTCAGAAGGGTGGTATGATGTGTAGGATAGTTTTCTTACAGTATTCAGTAACATTGAAATAGTTTTCCATTGTTTTTGTTTAGTTACAGTTCAGTTAATAACATAATATTTTAAAATACAGTATGGCTTAAACCTTTCCTTATCCTTTCCCACTCTAGATCAGGGGTGTGCACAGGCGTTTCATGAAGGAGGGTTCTAGCTTTTTTGATTTGATTGGGAAAAGACAGCAATACAAATGTACAACTTTACACAAAAAGTGTTATGCAGTGCAAATAGCAATTCAATACTGATGCACGATATTTTGCATAGTTTTGTTTCTTAATACACGGAACAAGCTGTTGGACTATCCATAAATGTGTTTCCCCTACTGATTTGGTAAATAAAGATTCATGTGTCAAAGAGTTTGTTCGCCAAGAAGGGGGTTCCGGAACCTCTGGAATGCTCCCCTGCAGTACATGCCCCTGTAGATATAGAAAGTTTTATGTGGGCATGCAGAGATACAAATTTATCTTCAAGTGCTTGATGATCTCTCTCACAAGAGAGCAAAGCAAATGATTGAGGGATTGCATGCAAAATATAAAATCTGTATCTCCAACCAGCCATGTAATGTTCTGTTTGTTTTATAAATGTTGATGAAATATACAGAATCAAGGAAAACTTTTATGGCCATTTGTGATTAGTTGATACAAGGATAGTCATGGCAACAGTGAGATCCTCATGTGAAGGATAAAAAATTATTTCTTCACTGTTTACAATGTTTTAGAAATGGGAGAAATCCTGGTATTTCATTGACATCTATATAAAAATGTCTAATCTGCTCAGGATATTGAACCAATTTTGAATCCTACATGTAGGTGCAATTTAAAAATGAGGATTGGTCTAAGCCATTGCCCCTGAAGGCTAATTGAGAGTAATTTAAATTGTGATGCTAACTTTGAATTTTTGATCAGGCACCCCAGCATTAACCTCTCGAAACTTCAAGGAACAGGACTTTGAGCGAGTAGTGGAATATATTGACAAGGGGGTTGAAATTGCCTTGGAGGCTCAAAAGACAACAGGTAGGAGGAATAATAGCCTCCATGCATGTAACTTGCCCCTCTGCACCAGCTATGCAGGCTAAAAGAAGAACTTCTATTGATCATGCATTGTAACACAAAAACTCATTGAGGTCATAATGATCCAAACAGTAAAGGAGCACTTTATGACTACTTAGCCAACACGTCATTAAATAAATGTACCTTATTTTGTGGCTGCTAGAATACTGCACTCAGTACCTGTAATCTCTGCCCTCTTTCAAATTGGTTCTGCCTTACAAAAATTCTTTGGTTTAAAATGAATTACTTGGATTTTTGCTTCTCCCCAGGAGACAACCTCAAAGAGTTCTTGGCATTCATTGACAAAGACCCAGCAACATTAGACAAAATAGCAAGCTTAAGGAAGCAAGTTGAAGAGTTTGGACGAGGATTTCCCATGCCTGGGTTTGATGATCGCTAAATGTAATATGTATTTCAATTATGGATTCTCTTCTGCATAAAGAATGATGCATACTCTAAGTTCTTAAAACAAAACTTATTGCCATACCATAACAGTTGATGAATCATTTTAAAATGTAGATTCCCATTCCTACACTTTGAGTGACTGGTCATTATTTACAGGGGTGGGGGGTTGGTGCATTTTGAGTTACTTGCATGAACTTTGGTGACCCCTCCCCTTAAATTTCCCATTCTCTCATAGCCACCTCTTTTGTGGAGCCTAAAAATGCTTACCCCCACTATTTGCACCAGACCCCCTCTAATTAATGACCAGTTCCTAATGACCTCTGATGAAAAATGTGGTACAGAGCTAACTCAATGAGGAGAAACATTTTATGATACTTGTACACTAAGATGTAGTAGGAGGGGACTAGGGGAAAGAGAGGGATATGCTCCTGGGGTTCTCATGACATTTGGAGAAGTCTGTAATCAATCAAGAATGCAAAATATAAAATTAAAATTATATATATTACTTTCAATTTATGCTAGAAATACAAAGCTGTACTTCAATTCATGAGCATTAACCATGTTGAATAGAATCCTTCATGTTATAGTTTGAAAGGGTGTAATCCATGTGATTACAGGGAATTCATAGAAAAGGATTATCACCCAATCTACGGTATAGAGCTGTTAAGTTGTGACATATTTCCAGGTCCAATTTTTCACAAAACGTGCTAAAATAAAACCAAAACGTTTTTCCACAATTCCTCCTCCACCTGCAATAAACAGACATGTACTCCAATTCCTAGTATGAAGAACAAAGCAAGAAAAATCTTCAAAGAACTGCTTTTCATTTTGGACCTGGAAGTCATTTTTTGTTCAAATTATGTCACACTTAACAGCTCTATTCATCTTTCCCATATATACAAATTAAGATCTAGCTTATCTACCTAGCTTGATATTACAAGTGTTTGAAAAATTTTAATGTATTCAAAACAAACTTTTATGCACAATTTTTTTAAGAAAAATCAAATATATTCATTTGAGTGCACTAAATAAGGCACAAAGCAACTTGGTTGGTGCATTAAATTATGAATGCATCAAAAGTGGTCATACAGAATTTGCATTTTACATAACAGTAGATTTCATTGCAGTGCATCCATCTGTCAAACTCAAGAAAGTTAACTTGCCAGTATCTATATATTTCTAAAATTTTATTCCATTGTTTTGTTTTGTGTCTGTTTGTCTATTAGACTTTAACTATTAGTTTCTGTTTTAAGGGTTAAGTGCCATCACTCTAAGTTAATAAGTAACAAAACAATATTTGCTTAGTATTAGTAAATCAAACATTAAAAATATTAATCAAGTGAAATAAAAGATACATGAACTGTACTGGTTAACCACTGAATAAAGTTTTCTCTTGACTGTTATTAGTGACAGTCAACTGCTTTTGCTAATTAACAACCAATCTGTCATACTTAACATTTCTAGGAATTTCCCACTGTAACTTTCTTGGCCCTTCATTTGATCACTACTCAAGGAGTAAATACACTGTAGAAGTTGTTATCAATTTACACAAGGGAATCTAACAAATATTCAACTTTTTAAGCTCCCTCAGGTTTTTCACAAGAGTAGGACGTTCATGTTTTCCATTTAGAAAGGAACAAACTAAGGGATGAGTTCAGGAAATAACTTCTGACCAGTCTAGAATTACTAAAAGGCTCTAGCTCCCTTTCTTTTCACAGTACTTCAAAGCAATGTTGAAAACCAAACATACAGTAGATGGGAAACAACTGTTATATTTCACAAATTTTATTCTTTACTATTACAGTAATACAATGCAAAGCTGTTCACTCTGAAGCGTCTTCTGTCTTCTTTATGACAACACCATTATTTGATGGTTCAGCATCAGTTTTATTGCAACAGTAAAATTGTATTTGTCCTTTAGTGGAACTGAAAACAAATATTTCAAGAACTGTTAAAATGTATCTACACCAAATTGAAAAAACATTGTCGGGTTCAAAAAGTTAAATCATTGAAGGTAAGACTGAGGAGGATTCTGGGTAAGTAGTTCACAAGGCCCATAATATGCGTTGAGCATTGCTATAATTCTCGAATATTGCTCTCTTCAAGACTCCGAAGCAATGTTTGAGAGTTGCAACAATAAACATTATCCTATGCATATAATATGGGCCTTTTTATGTGCTTACCCATAACCCCTTTGGGTCTTATCTTCGATGATTGAACCTTTTCAACCCGACAATGTTTTTTCAATTTGGTGTATACAAAACACTCCTAAGAGAATGGGTGGATTCAGATAGGTGAATAGACTGAAAAATTCATGTTTCAAGTTGAAATACATCCCAGGACCTACTCATTTTGTGTTCACAAGGGCTGCCAAAATAAGGAAGCCCACAACAAGATGCTTTAACCTCAATCTGACTTAAGCTATGCATGGGTTCCTTAAAAACCATTAACCCCCTCCCCACTTGATATTACATCTTACAGTCCCCAACTGTAAAGTTAGAAAAAGTATCTAGCTTTATACCTTTTGAAAGCCAATATCTTTGGCATACTGCCTGAAACATCTACGGCAGATGTTTAAACCATACTTGCGAATAAGACCATGGTGGTTGAAGCACACTCGGCTGTAAGAATAAAAGATTAAACTTAATAGGCAAAAATATTACTGAAATTTTACAATTTCTAAGAATCTGCACCAATTTACAAAGCACATACGAGATCACATAGCCAAGTGCTTCACTGATTTGATCAGAAAATTAGAAGAGGAGGGAAGCCACAATATATACGGCAGCATTTTATTATATGGCAAGGAAATTTCAAGTGCTCTCATTGGCCAATTTGCAGCCCATAACTAGCAGTATGAACCACTATCCTTATTTTTGTGTTTGCCTTACCATAAAATAAACATCTTAGTAATCTCACTTGCTCGGTTCATATGTAAGTTATGGAAACTTTTTTTCCACTTTTTTATGGCCCAATACTTTGTGCTTTGTCCATAAGGCAGTGGAAAAAACTCAGTCCATAACTTACTTTATTATTAGGAAGCTGCATGAAAATGGAGCAATATGATTGGTTGCTGAGATGTCCTGATTTGTTCATCCAAACCTCTTGGCAAAAGTTACAGACTCTTTTTCAATAATTTACTGTTAGTGTGTAGTGTGTTAACCATGGTCTCTGTATTGTAACTCATTTTTGCAAAATTACAAAGACCAATGGCTTAATCTTTATAGCATTATCAAGCTCTACCTTAATAAATAAGAAATTACAATGAATAACAAACTACACAAAAGATAAAACTTTAAAGCTTAAGATGAAACAACCGAAGACGTTCCCACGTAGGTTTGATCTTTGAAAACACATCTTTAAAAAGTGTTTAGCCGCAAAATTATAAAACTCATGGCCGCCATCTTGGATTTGGTTGAATTTTTAAAGTCGTAATTTTTCAACGAATTTTGGTTGGAAATAGAATTTAAATCGCTCAATCGAAAGAGCAATACTTCATGTTGCAATACGTAGTAAATTCAAAATATTAACTGACCAAGATCGCGAGCCAGGGCCGTAGCCACGAGGATGACTGAACCACACGTTGGAGTGTCCCATATTGTCGAACGTCGCAAAGAGAAAGAAAGCATGTGGGTGCGGGCCCAAATGCATGACGGGAAGAAACAAAATATCTCCTTCGGGGTGGGGGTGGGTTGTACAAAAAAAAAAAAAACCTTCCAATTTTAAAAATAAATAATTTAGTATGTGACGAAAAACATAATTTGTAATTTAAAATCACATCCATGCTAGCAGTTCGTGTGATATTGTTACAAAGGATGGAAATTATTAATGGAAATCATAAATGTTTGAAGCAATCCCACTGGTTTTTACTCTAGTTTTTACCCATAAAAGTTTTATATCAAGAAAATGAGTATTAACTTGATTCTAATGTGTGATTTAAGCTTTGAAACCGTCGAAAAATATAAAATGGAATAGTACATTTAAATCCGGGAAATGGCGGGAAAACGAGCACGTGACTTCCTTTACGCATGTACTTTGTATGGAGAACTTGCTCTGGTGAAAAGTATTGTGGGCTCATTCTATGATGACTACACCACGGGCGGAGAGGTAGCACACGCATTCTTTTTTTGCCTGAAGGGACTTCTCGTAAAATAAATTTAGATTTTAAGTGAGATTTACCAATATCTCTCTTATGTATGGACTGACAAACAGCTTTTCCAAAAATTTGACATGACTGAGTATTCAGAGTTAAAACCAGTGCTAGGCTTTTAACAATAATTTGGGTGTGGCTATCGCTAGAGTGCTAGTGTATACCCTAACAAGTTGGATTTTATACAATCCTAGCACTAATTCTAACTGAATTGTGGGTCTAAAACTAAGTTGGAACTTTAGCTTCAACTTGGTATGAAGTTGTCAACCTAGATTATCTTTTCGGACCCCTCTTCTTTTAGAGTTACACCCAAATAAATGTGGCCACGCCCATGGATACCTTTACAAACTTAAAAAAAACTTGAGGAAAGTGTGCACGCACAACCTAAAATAGTCTTTTCCAAAATCGAGGATGTAGCAAATCGCAAATGTATGAAAAGATATACTCCAACCTCGACTCGAAGCTAATGTTTCGTGGTCATTCAAGCAAATATCGGGAAAGGTCCAGAACCCCATAATGAGAAGTTAATCATTTCAGTTAAGTTTACACTCACGTGAATGTACCATACATACGGTAGAGCTTGCTGTAAATCAAACGCAAACCGGAAGTAATGTTGCTTATCGATACCCGGCTCTATGCTCGGTTTATTCTCCGCGCGCCCGTGGAGTAGCCGTGATTTGCACATTTATGTTTTTGCGTTACCTGAAGCTTGGAACGGCACACGTTTTGTATTCCTTCGCTTTCTTCTTTTATATTAAAGTTTCATCAAGTCCGTCAACGATTCAATACCTTGGGGAATCAACGAAAAAACGCCTTGTCTCTTTGTATTTGAAGAACAATTCGTTTTAAATTCAATTATGGACACGTCTTATAGCCCTTGGCCATGAAGACAAAAAAATTTGCTTCGGTACAGCGACAGGACTTCAGGGACTTCAAGGACTCTAGTTCTTCAAGAAGTTCTTTCAGAAGAAATACACCACAGATCAGTTTATTAAGGAATTTCTGTCAAAAGGTAGTTAGAAATTACAAGATTATGGCTTTAGTTCTGATATTGCTTCTTCTCTTTCTACTGGCCTTGGACAGCTTCTCGTTGGGAGGAAACTTTTCATATCATAATAAAAGTCACGTTTCCTTTGCACGACGGTACCTGGATTATGGAATAATGTTTGATGCTGGAAGTACTGGCAGTAGGATACATGTTTTTGCATTTAAAAAGAATTCAGGTACGTTACATGTTGTATACTTGTATAGAGCTGTTCAGTACGTTGTAACGCTTATTTCGGGGTCCAATTTTTCAGAAAATGCGCTAAAATAAAACCAAACGTTTATCCACAATTCCTCCTCCACCTGTAATAAACAGACCTATGTACAACAATTCCTACTATGAAGAACAAAGCAAGAAAAATCTCCAAAGAACTGCTTTTCATTTTGGACCAGGAAATGGTTTTTCGTTCGAAATACGTTACACTTAGGGACTGTTCATTATTTATGGGGAGGGTGGGGCTGGTGAATGGGGAAAGAGAGTGGTAAAAACTTTTTGTACCCCCCTTCAAAATGCATCAAAACTTTTTTGTCCCCCCCATTAAAAGCAGTGAAAACTTTTTGAACCCCCCCTCTACACACGCAACCTTTAATACAAAACAAAATCAACAAGTTAAACAATAAAAGAACCTAAAAGTTTGAAGAAAATCATACTCCTTACCACATCAATAGAAAAAATAATCATTTGTTTTGGTACATCTTACAGTGTGTCCAGAACGTGTGCAGATATGTGACTTGTCAATATTTAAAGTTGATGTAGGATGATCCTCTTCCACCGAGGTAATAAGAGCTTCATCACTGTCATTGTCACCATTAGTGTGACTGTCTATGCTTCCCACAACTTCTTCCTCCTCTTCATCAGAGTCACTTTCTATGATTCCCACAACTTTGTGAGCCCCCCTCCCATTTACCAGCCCCCCCTCCCCATAAACAATGAACAGTCCCTTAACAGCTCTATACTCACAGAAGTATTGAGGTTTTTTCATGACGTTTTTGATGTTACGCTTGCGAGAAATTTGTTTTATTTGAAAAAGGGATGCACTGTTAAATTTGTCAAACAGATATTAGCAACACTGTAAAATTGTGTGGAGATTGCATGCAAACTATCAAACTTTCAAATCTTAATTCAATCTCAGGGCCTAGATGAAAATTACACCATGTAACTCTAGTTACCCTGCTTAAACAAAAGTGGATTTTTTTTAAACTATGAAAGATGTAATTTTTCAAAAACCCGAAATTTTACAAAGAAATGTATGTTGGTAGGCAAAATTTTCCTGTCAGCATACATTTCTTTGTAAAAGTTTTAAGGTTCAAAAATTCACCTCTTCTCTGGATTTTCAATAACATTCATGAAACTTCACAAGTTTACTAATATCTACAATGACAAATTTGACTGTTAACATCTTTCAGTTGAAACAAATTTCTCAACACTGTAACATCACAGTGAAAAACCTCAGTACAGGGGTTAAGATGCCGTTCCAGTAAATTGTTAAGGAGGCTTAAAAGGGTTTCACTTTGAGAGTTACACTCATAGTATTGACCTTAGGGAAACTTTGCAGAAGGGGATGTCCTCTAGTATATGAATGTAAGTCAACTTTACGTTACTAGGGCAAAAGTATATAAGACACTGAAAATATGGCAGACATCACTTTGAAAAATTAAAGTCATTCATAATGATCAATTGGATCACTGCAACTGTAATGAAAAGGCAAACATCTTATCAACAGTACACATGTGTTGCACTGCTACATACCATTTAATAAATACACTGCGTACGCATCCATGTAAGCAAAACGAGTGTGGAAGTTTATCATAAAGACTGCTAATTATTACTTTCAACAAATACCTAACATTTTAGGGGAAAATGCAATAAAATGGACAGTCAAACTCAATGATAAGCAAATATTAGCCTCTTGACAGAGTGTTTTGCCTAAAGGGATGCACATGCATCATGTATTGTGATTAGTGGATGTAAACATTGACAACTGGTCTGCAAAGCCACATCTACACAAGCAAGTTTTCCTTGACAAGACAAAATTGTTCCTATACATGTACATGGAGTAAAATGAGCAATTTTTTTCTTGACAAGGAAATGCTGGCATGCTAGCTTTTCCTTGACAAAGAAAAATTGTCAAGGCTGAAATTTGCTCATGTAGGAAAACGAAAATGTGGTAGGTAAGGAATATTAATGAATTTAATTCCCAGTCTTGTTGCTTCACTAATTGAAAGACAATTTGTGGGCACAACCTAAACTTGTTCATCATGTACATGTACACCAGCAAGAAAACCTTGTTAATCAAAAATTGTCAAAGATAACATCATCAGAATGATAAGGCTAAGAAGGATGAAAGTGTATAAAAAGTATGGTAAATTAAATGACATCTGAGTCTGTGGTGACAATGGTGATTAGTAGAGGTAGTTCTTAGGTCTTTTTCTTAATGATAACAGTGGGTTATACACTTATTTCAAAAAAAACATTGTCGTGGCATTGATTGACAATTGACAATAGGAGACCGCAAGGTAGTGTACATTGGTACTTTTAGTTGTATTATATTTATGGTTTCACTTAATATCACGGTACAACTTTCCATGTCGTCTTCAGTTCTGTAGGTGAATATGTGTATTTGATGGTTTTCTCATGTAAATGCATGTAAATAAATGAATTCAAGTTTAGTTTACCAACATCATTTGTGGTCTCCTATTCATAACGAGCTGCAAGGCCCTCAAATTTGTACGCATTTCCAATATTTGGTGGCTTCTTTGAATTCCTTGGCTCAACTAAACAATAGACAGCACACAGTGGGGATAAGTAACAAAATATGTGTGTCACACTCATTGCCACTCATTATTACATTGTTGCATTATAAACACATACAGAAAAATACTACAAGTTGGAGACTGGCTTTTTTCTTTGGCAATTGTATTTTCAAGTTTTTGAATAATGATAAAAAGTAGCCTCTCATAGAACCGCGGGCAGATCACCTGGCAATTCTACTGCTTTCAGGCAACAACACCTAAAAAGCACAAGGAAAGGGTTCCATTTTTATCACAAAATATCAAAATTAAAAAGTTTTTATTGATAAAAACGTAGCCTCTCATAGAACTACGGGCAAGTCACCTAGTAATTCTACTGCTTTTGGGCAATAACACCTGGAAAGCACAAGGAAAGGGCTCCATTTTTATTGATAAAAAAGCCGCTTCTTTAATATCCAATTAGACTAGTGAGCAAATTCTCCCTTAGTTGAGTCGTGAAACAAGATAACCGGAAATATAAAATATCATAAAGAACCAAGCTTTTTTAACCAATTTAAACCATTACATTGATTTTTAACCATTTAGGAATTAAAAATACTAGTAATACATGAAAATGCAAGAATTGGTTGTGACAACTATCCTGGGAAGTGCCAAGAATCCCCTCGAAAAATTCCTTGATTGTCATGACACTTTGGCACGGGAAGTGCTGCACGCAAGGTTCAATTAGTTTGCAGTATTGAAGCAAAAAATCAAATGCTAACTGAGAAATAATCAAGTTATTCGATTCAGAATGTTAGTTACTTCCCTTCACTGGACTTCTAGGACCAGCACTCTTAAAGCCGACTCTCATTCAGTCTTCAAAACACAGGTCAAAGGATCTTGGTCTTGTTTGTCTCTAAAATACCAGTGAAAATTGAACGTACTTGAGATATCTGCCTTCCAATCTTGTTACAGTATTGCTTTTTATATTGTTTCCTTATGCTAAATAAGCGAAAAATACTCTATTATCTTTGAAATTTCTGCATTAAAGTTGCAAGGTTAACTCCTCAACCTATAAGCTTCGTGAAATTGGCACCAAAATGATGTACAAATTTTGCGCTTGGTTTGAACTCTGGTAAGTATTTGACTTGATGCGTTAGCATATTGATGTCAAATCTGTACCTTTCCTGTCACCATCAAAACTGCAGCCTATTGTTCATCCTCAGCTGGAATCCATACAAATCCAAGGGCTTTGCAGCTTGTTATGTCAATCGTCAATTGATGCCACGACAACGTTTTTGAAATAGGTGTACATATAAATGTACTGGGCTAGTATGCATGGTAAATGAAAATATTTTCATTTGTTGTTTTAGATGGTCAGTTGACTTTAGAAGATGAGTTGTTTGAAGAAGTCAAACCTGGTTTATCATCATATGCTAAAGATCCAAAGAAGGTTTGTTGTTTTCAGCAGACATTTGTACTGTATCAAAAATAAATGACAACATTTTGAATAAGAATCTGATGCATTTAAATGTTACTGTTGGAAACAAGGAACAAAAATTTGTTGCATTTCATCCAGTTTTTATCTTTGCAATTCACAGTGCAAATCACAAAACTGTGAGTACCTAGAAATATTTTAGGAATGTTTCTATGGTTTTTAGCCAATCAAAAATTGCTCTTTAACCACAAAGGTAACAACTACATTTCTGATTGGTTGAGAAACATGTCTAAAATATTTGTAGTGCTGACAGTTTTTGATTTGCACTGTAAAATTTTTCTATATATTTGTGCTTTGACTACCCAACAAACTTATTGTAAGATGGTAGGTGTTTTATTTCTTATATTGTGCTGAAAGTAAGGATGTGTTCACACTTGGTACCCAGCACAGTGCCTGAATATGATTCTCACTGGGAATTAATGTAAACACACCCTTTTTTAAAGTTCCAACATCATACTAGACCCTTTGCAGCAAATCCCAATACACTAATTCAATTTTGAGGACAAAATAATAGAAATCTATTATCCTGAGAATTGAACACTGATTGTTTTGTCCTCCAAATTGAACTGCTTAGGGAATTGCTACAGTGGGTCTATTGTATGTATACTTGGACACTAAAGTAAGCAGTGATAACTTACAGTAGGTACTCAGTGTCTGGAAAAAGCAAGATCTTGTGCCAGTGTCCAGGCACTAGTGCTTGGGCACCTAGTGTGAAGAACAGCCTTTAAGCAGGTATATGATTGAATTTAATGTGGTCCACATTGATTTAAGTAATATATTGATCCATTTAATTGCCAGGGAGCCATGACTATATACAAGCTTCTTCAAAGAGGAAAAGATGTTATCCCTCCCAGCAAATGGCATGCAACACCTGTCACACTGAAAGCCACAGCAGGGCTAAGGTTACTGCCAAAAAAAGCTTCTCAACAACTTTTAGAAGAGGTATAGAAAATTAGAAAACAGAAGATGAGGATTGGTAGTGTTGTACATGTAACATATCAACAACAAGTGTGAGTTTTTCATCAGGGGTTCAAAACACCGAGAAACTGATGAAAGCACTCGGCCTAACAGCCTCGTGCTTTTATTGTTTTGAGGTGTTTTGAATCTCCTGATGAAACAC